>PVJX010027152.1:0-25150 GCA_004027295.1 Dolichotis patagonum | reverse complement strand
AGGTTTTATTGTTGTTGTACTTTTCCTTTTTTCCTTGGAATACTGTATTGTTGCTACCCTTTATTCTGTTTCATTTTGTTTTGTTTTTTCCTCTTTAAATAAAATTATGAAAAAAAAAACCTAAAACTAGAAACTCTATATTTTATCTAGTCACTCTCCTTTTAGATATCCTCCCCAGACAGTTAAACACATCCCACAGTGATGTACACATATCCACATTTATAGGCTTACAATTCATAATAGCTAAATTTTGGAAGCAGTCTATATGTCCACCAATAGATAAACAACACATGGTATTTACACACAATTGAGTACTACTGTGACATACAGAATAAACTTGAGCCATCTGTATGAAAATGGATTTAACTTGAGGCCATAATGCTAAGTGAAATAAGCCAGGTATACAAACGTAAACATGGCATGGTTTCTCTCATATGAGAAACTCAGTGTACAAATAATGTACAAAACAAAAGACAGATAAAAAATAATTAGGGAAAGAGGGATTGAAGGGCAGAGAGGGAGATGGGAAAAAGAGAAGCAAGATATATCACATATAGGTACAAATCCCCTAAGATGAATGTTATCAATATTACCATTATGTATATCTAAAATGTATGAATAAAAATTTTAAAACACAAAAAAGAAATAGGAAAAAACATCATTGTAATCTAGCATGAACATGTATGTAAAAGTGTAACTTGATTTAATATTATTGCCACACATGAAATATATATAATGAAATATATAATGAAATACATATATAATGATATATACGATGATATACATATATAATGATATATAATGATATATATCTATATGTATATCTATATGTATATCTATCTATCTATCTATCTATCTATCTATTTCTTAAGACACGGTCTCACTATGTAGTTAGTGTAGGCTGGCCTTGAACTTGCTTACGCAGCCCACACTGGTCTTGAACTCACACCTATGCTCTTGCCTCAGCCTCCAAGTGTTGGGATTACGGGCATGTGCCACCAACCTCACCTTGTTTTGTATTTTTTGGTTTGTTAATCTGGTTGTTAATCTGTAACGTACAAGTACCACTATCCTACAATGAATATAATCATTATATATTGCAAACATGTACTAATAAAAATTTTAAACACAATAACCCAAATATAGGCATAATGGTATTAATAAACCCAAAATAAAGTATCTTCCAATGTATTAAAGAAAATTAGATGAATTATAGGTTATATGGTCAACTAGGCTAGTACTAGAATTCACCTTCCCAGAAAACAAAAATTCACATTTAAATTTATCTTCTATTAGTATAGTTACTTGCTTCCAATCATGTTGTTTTTCCCCTTTCTAATCTATAGTTACATGGCAGCAGTTACTCCACTGACTACATAGTATCCACTTTATTACATTTACTCCTGTCTCCCCGCCACATACCCTCCCCTCTTTCAGGCCCAGTCCAGGTACCTGAACTCAGGTTCTACACCTCATCTTAGGGAAGCAATCTACCACTGAGCTGTGTCTCTCTAGCCATGTTACTTCTTTAAAACCATCTCATTATATTAGGAATTTTTCCAGAATAGAAGTATCCAGCATGGAGGAAGATAACCATAATTCTCTAAATCACAATATAGAAATAACCAAGAAAAACAATTTTAATTTTAAAAAATAACTGCTAGGGGTGGAGGGGGGGTGGGTGAATGCCTAAAATTTTTGCACAAAATTCTTTACACTAATTAATACACTAAAAATCTTTGGGATATTCTGTCATCAAGCTGTGTTACAGTATTTGAAAATTTACTTGTTCTTAAAGCAAAAGAAAGATGTAATTTAGGAAAGCAGGACCTTTTCTTGCTTAAAAGTGTAGTTTGTAAAAGAAGTAAAAGGAACTCCAAAATCCTGCCTACTCCTCTCATCTCATTACATTTCCTTTGAGTACTCAGGTAGCTTTGCAGAATGATACTGCGATATTATACAATTTCATCACCACAGACATATAAGACATTTAAGTTGACTATTGATTATATAACTTGTATTACTAGGAGATAATGAATTAAAACATTAAAATTGAAAATGAATAGGCACGAAGAACTAAAAAACAAGGAAAAAATCTGTATTTTCAACCTTTCTAAATCTAAGAATTCTGTTAAGTAGCTAAAAGCTATTGTAAGAAAGTTGCTGATCTAAGTGATTTTTCAGTTGATGGTGGTAGTCAGGAAAGTAGAGGATTATTTTGTTTTCCATAATGCCTAAGGAAGGTGCACTGATAATCAGTGGGCAAGAACTATGAATGCTAAACATGCTACAATGCATAGACAAAGAATTGTTGCAACCTAAATGCCAATACTTCTATCAAGAAATACTGATCTGATTCAACTATAAAGCCAAAGCTAAAAATCCCAATAGAGACATGCCCAATGAATAAATATGACTCATGAATATTTCTTCTAAACAAAGGAAATCCTTCTAAACAAAGGATTCATGAAGACACAGGTGTTGCCTCAATGGGAATAAATGGCCTCACTTAACCAAATCATAGTATTCAGTATACTACATATTCTTTTATGCAGAGATGCTACACTCCTGAACTACCGCATCTCTCACCTAATCCACCCATCAAAGCAATGAAACAGAAATCAAAAACCGAAGAATGAAAATACTTTTACCCTAAGAAGAATATTATTATGAATTTGAAACTTCACTACATGTTAAGTAATGAGAAGACACTAGATTAGGAATTTTTAGGATTTTTCTATCAGAAATTTTACATTCATTTTTGACAAAGTTAGTTATAAGTTAAAAAAATAAAACTCACTTTATAAATTGATATCTTCAGGGTTGGGGATATACCTCAGGGGCACAAGTGCCTGTCTGGCAAGTGCAAGGTCCTGAGTTTGATTCCTGACCCCTTCCCCCAAAATTGATGTCTACAAAAGCTAAAGGTAATTATGACTTTGACTTCATAATTATATTTTTACATGTTTAATTCTTGAGTCAGGAGGAGAAACATTTACTATCATTCTAAATCTGTTTATCTTATTGAATGGAATACATGTTTAAATAAGACTATATTTGGGTGGGAGGGCGGTACTGAGGATCAAACTCACAACTTTGTGTTTGCCAGGCAGGTGCTTATGCCACTGAGCTAAATCTTCAGCCATAGACTACATTTTTGAATGTGTTAAAAATAGAATTAACCACTGATTACTTTGCTACAAAAAGCCAAAAAAATTTTTTTAATCCAAATATTTTCCTTTTAGGAAGTTATAAACTATGAAAAAAAATTTTAGGAAGAATTATTAAACCATATTATCATTATTAGAAATCTCAATACATGTTTTGATACCATATTAGTAAATCAATTCACAAATTCTCACAACAGAATCTGACAACAGAACCAATGAAATGCACATATGTAACCTTTTATTATTGCTCTGTACACTACTTTTTTCAAGAGAGAAAATGAAAGTACATGCTGTTAATTTGAGTATTGATAAAAATATTTTGAAACACCCCCCCCCCCTTTATTGTTGTTTTCTGAGACAGAGTCTTGTTATATATGTAGTTCAGACTGGCCTTGAACTCACTATGCAGTCCAGGTTGGCCTGGAATTCTTGGTGATCCTCCTGCTTCAGCCTCTCAAGTGTGGAGATTACCAGTGTGTATCACCACACCTGGATCACCTCTTTTAAAAGAACGCAGTATCTCAAATGGGTACCGCTACTACCAGAAATGGTAGAACAGGTCATTTAGATTCATCTTCTAACTCAGAAAAGGTGAAAATATATAAATTTACATTAATTTAACTGTTCAAAGGCATTAGAGAATAAGAGGAGTATAAACTAAATTTCAATTAATTTAATTGTTCAAAGGCATTGAATAAGAGAAGCATAAACTTACTAGAGCGAGAGATGAGGAGATAGAAACCTAGAAAGGCAAATATAGCATTTGGGGCTATATCTACCCTGGTAACACTGTGGAAAAAGGTGATTGAACCTGCACAGTAAGTCTGAGAGCTTGAAAAATTAAGAAGCAAACAAAAACAACACCTACATTTTTTAGTATGACCCCAAAAATTCCATCCCAGCAATGAAAATAAACGAAAAGGGCTGGGGATTTAGCTCAGTGGCCTAAGCGTCTGCCTGGCAAGTGCAAGGTCATGAGTTCGATCCCCGGTACCAAAAAGAAAAAAAAAAAAAAAAAAAAGAAAGAAAGTGAACGAAAAGTAAAGCTGTTGCAAAGAATGCATAATAAATCTGAGTTTTCTAGGGAATTCAGAATATTTTAATCCCTGAAATTGTATTAACATGAATCTAGATTGCTAATGGCTCCAGATCTGTTACAAACTATCCAAAACAAACTCTGATAAAAGATAATGTAATTTTATCCTTTAAATAATGTTTATAAACAGTTTTCAAGTACAGTTCACTATATAAGCAGGGCCAAGAAAAATCATAAGTCAATACACATAACAACAAACAAAAACACAGAAAGGTACCCCATCATACTGAATTATTATACTGGAAATCCCAGGCAATATTTTAAAAAACTACACCTGTTCATTACATGTAGGACTTGAAACACAAAGACAAGAACAATTATTACACACAATCAGAAGAAAAATGTAAGGTTCAAGAATAGGGAAGTCTTCAAAAACTCACTAGAAACAATGGAAACTTGTGAACCACTGTACTCAAAATTATTGAAAACTTAAAATTCAACTTCTAGTGAATGTATTTCAAAATACAAAAGTTCTGAACAATTAAAAATTTCAGACACACTGAAAGAAATCCTTAAAAGTTCTCACTAGGCAGAGCCACAGTCACATATAATATAGATATACCACTGTCCCTCAGTATCTACAGGGTACTGGTTCTAGGACTTCTGCAGGTATCAAAATCTGGGAATGGTCAAGGTCCTTACAGATATATTATCTTCTTTCACATACTTTAAATAATGTCTAGAACATATACAATTCACAAAATGATATAAATATGATATAAACAAGTGTTAAATTATACTGTTTAGGGAATGGAGGAGGTGTTATTTTCCCCCATGTATTTTCAATCCATGGTTGGTTGAACTAACAGATGTGGAATCCCAAAATACAGAAGGTATGGGTACATACACAAAAAAATAGTGTTTTCTGAGGTTTAAATATACACAGAATAAAAAATAATGTTAACACTCATGACATATAAGTGAGAAGCAGTGATACAGACAAAATAATTCTAGGTTTTTTTAATCAGTGCTTTCAATTTAAGAGAATAGGCTTTATTAAATATTTGACTTTGATAAGTCAAGAATGAACGTTCTAAGCATAAATATATAAACATGCAAAAATAACAGATTAAAAAATTATCAGTCAATTCAAATGAGGCAAGGAGAAAAAATTTAAACAGACTGACATAAAAATTCAAAATAAGACATTAGATTTAAACATATTATATTAAATCTAAATAGACAATATTCAAGTTAAAAGACAAAGACTCTCTAACTGCACTTTAAAATTTCAACTATATGTAATTAAGAAATATTTTAAAATGTCAATACTATCCAAATAAGATGATACACTATGTTTAGACAAAAGACATTAACATAAAAAACTTTATTAGAGATAAAGCAAGTTTTACAATAATACTATTGAACTTACAGGAAAGTTCAATTCTCAGAGAGGACATAAATATTTCAATTCTCACCTATTAAGTGCCTCAATATATGGATGACACAAACATCAACAGAGCTATAGTAGACAAATCCACAATTATGATAATTTTATTTTTTAAACATACCTATCTTAGTTGAAGAAACAAACAAATCCAGTAAGAAATAGTGTTATATATAAGTAATAAAATCTGACAGACATGCTGTATATGAAACATTCACTTGGGGTTACAACACAGAATATGCTTAAATACACATGCAAAATACTGGTTCATAAAATAAATTAGAAATAAAGTCTATAGAAATATAGTCTCTAACCATAATGCAAATAAATTAGATACCATAAATAAAAAGGGTAGGATATATTTATATGTTTAGAATTTAAAAATATTTTCAATTAGACAAGAACATGCAAATTTTGTGGGAACCAAATAAAATCAGTACTTAAAAGAGAAATATAAAGCCTTGAAAATTTGAATATGAAAAGGCAAGAATGAAAATTAATATGTTCCTATCTTAAAAAGTTTTTAAAGAATGTTAAAATAGCTGGTCATGGTAGCACACACTTGTCACTCCAGCACTCAGGAGGCTGAGGCAGGAGGATGGCCAGGATATTAAGGCCAGTCTGGACAACATAGTGAATACAAGGTCAGAATGAGCTACATAGTGAGATCCTGTCTCAAATAGCCAAAAAACAAAAGTTAAAATAAACCAGCAAAGTAAAAGGGAAAACAAGATAAAACCAAAGTAAATGAAATAAAAAAGATAAAAGTCAAGTTGACTTCTCAGAAAACACTAATAAAATTGATTACCTTCTGATGAGACCGACAAAAGTAGGGTGAACAGGACACAAATAACCAAGAATAACAAATGTTGGTGAGGCTGTGAGGAAAAAGGAACTCTTCTACATTGTTGGTGGAATGTAAACTAGTACAGCCATATAGAAATCAGTGAAGAGTCCTCAAAAAGCTAAAAATAGAAATGCTATTTGACCCAGCTATCCCCGTCCAAGGTATCTTCCCAAAGAGTTGAAATCATCATATTATAGGGACACATGCATACTCATGTTTATAGTAGCTAGATCTTAGAACAGCATGTATGTCCATCAAGAGAAGCATGGATAAGGAAAATGTGGATTTTTACACAATGGAATACTACTCTCCCATAAAGAAAGATAAACATGAGGCATTTGTAAGTAAATAGGTGCAATGTGAAAACAATGTTAAGTAAAACAAGTCAGACACACAAATTTAAATGCTACAAGCTTAAATTTTTCTTCTATGAGAGAACCAAAAAATATACAAACAAACAAAGAGTAAAATAGGTAAGTAAGGAGGAGAAGCATAAATAATTCCCTAAATTACCTATTCTACTATATCAAAAAATATTTTAATATATATGCCAATTCATTTTATTTATAATACTAGCTTTTCTTAATTCATCAAAAGGAAAATTCTGTGCTACTATTTGTTTCTCCTTTGAAGGAAAATCTTTTTCAACACCGAGTAACTACTTCGAAGATAATGCTACACAGTATATTAACTATTGTTATTTGCTTGTGAAATTTTAATTTTTTCATAAGGTAAAAAAATGAAAAAAGACATCGCTACAGATCTTGAAGCCATAATAATACCTGAGCGGCAGTATTACCGTTAATAAATTTAATCCTTCCCATAAACAAACTCTAGACACTAAATGATATCCTTGCTGATGGGAACTGCATCAAACATTTGAGAAATGAATTATAATCCTTTATTCTGCAACTGCAAAAAAATTCATCAGAGCCCTAATAACAAAACTGTGTAAAAACATTTTAGGAAAAAGAAAATGAAAGGCCAAATCACCCATAGATTTAGAAGTAAACTTCAAACAAAATAAAAATGAACACTGTGCAAGATTGTTATATTTTTACACAACAAATATATGAGCATAAAATTATATCTCTAGGAATAGCATGTCAAGAAAAAATGTATACAACCTTTACAAAGAAGATAACAAAACAGAGATAGAAGTAAACAATTTTAAATACTCATGAGTTAGAGGACTTAAGTTATAAAGGTTTCAGTTCTCCCAAAATTTGATTGAAATCCAAATTCTAACAGTTTTTTTCAAACAAAAAGAATAAGACTATTTCAATCTATACCATATAAAAATAAAATAATCAAAAGTTATGGAACCATAGGCATGAAAAAGGCAGAAACAATAATTTAACTTCATCTTTTGCAATATTGCCTTATTTACTGTCCTAAAACAAACATAATGGTAGGCATACAGTAGGCAACACTGTTTATTCAAATAAATTAAATTTTTCTACTCGGCAACTTTTCCAGTTTATACTATTCCCTTCAAAGTTTGTATCCTATTGATACTCTGTGGCAAGGGTAGGAGGTAAGTAACATTTCTGAAAACAGTACGTAACAAGTGTTTGCTGAGTGAACAAACCAGGTACTAAACAGGTTTAGATTTTATTTTCCAGATTTAAAAACCTTCATTTTTCAAGTTTTCCCTATATGCTGCAGTATCTGAATTTTATTTTCCTCATTAACATTTTGAGTTTCTTTGAATTACATTTTAACAACAAACTGAAGTTAAATTACTAACAAATTCTATTTTTATACTTAACAGAATAAAAATATTACATAGAAATCCATAAATATTTCTATAAACAAAATACTATCAAGACAGGCCGGGAATATAGCTCAACAGCACAAGTGCCTGCCTGCCTAGCAAGCACAAAGTCATGAGTTCGATACCAGGTACCAAAAGAAAAAAAAAGTCACACAATAAAACACCAGGCCGGGGGTTTAGCTCAGCAGCATAACTGCCTGCTTGGCAAATGCGAGGTTGTGAGTTCAATCCCCAGCACCTAAATAAATAAATAAATAAATAGAACTAAAACACCTAATTAAACACAGTGTCTACTTTGTTTTGCTTTACATACTGAGGTTGATCAGGTGTGGATGACATTGTAGTTTGGATTTAATCAAACAGAGTGATTACAAAGTGTTGTAATAGTACATATTTTCCAATATTTTCAGCTTTGATTGCCTAATATACTACGATACCCTTTATCTTTATGCTTTTTTTTTTTTTTTGGTACCGGGGATTGAACTCATGACCTTGTGCTTGCCAGGCAGGCGCTTAAGCCACTGAGCTAAATCCCCGGCCCTATCTTTATGCTTTTAAAATCGACAAAAAACTAAACTTGTTTAGAATATCAATCTTAGGAACATAATGACAATGCTGTTCTGCACCTAGACATGGATATAGTTCTTTTCCCTTTCTTAAGGTCACCTAGCAACACGAAAAAGTGTGCTTTTACTAAAAGTTACTAAAGTGACCAGAAAAAACACTGACAAGAAAAATGTATAAATACACCATACAAAGACAGTAACATTTTCATTTTCAAATGAAAAATTCAGACTGTTAAAAAAAACTGCATTCTTCATAAAACTTTCAATATTAAAATTCTGATGTCATTCATTAAAACATTAAACCACAAAACAATTTATAAATATAACTTGCTTCATTTAAGAGGAATTCTATATTAAATGGTAAAACTGTGTATTTGTTTATAGCCATAGAGAAATAGACACACACACATGCACATACATGCAGCATTCCTAAACTGGGAAGAATAAGAAATGAGCTGGTATTGGTAGAAGGCTACAGCAAAACGCTGATGATTCATACTGTGATAAATTGTTCTCTTTATTTCTAATTCTTACTTTAACAACAAAACCAACAATCCCAGTTTGATGCTAATGTTTCTCTGGCATCTCTATGTAATTCTAACTCTCTTTTTAAAAAAGTTAAGTACCTGGGAACGGGCTCACTTTTTCCCTTTTAGATATTCTAATGCATACTTACTGAAGTTCTTCTTTTCTGCTTGAGTATTACTATGTAATCTATTGTTTACATCTTAAACAGCTATTTAAAGTGTCTAACATAAAAAATATTAAGGAAGTCAGAAATTAAATACACAGTCAAGCAGTGACTAATTTTTCCACAGTAATGCTACCCTCAAATTTTATGTGAACATGTGCCATTAGAAAAAAGAATACATTTCACACACTTGTTTATGCCCAGTACGCCAATACGCCTAAATTCAGACAATCTAAATTTAAATAAAATGATACATGGGGCTACCTAGAAACCATCTTTGAAGGATGACTACCATTCACTCTCCTTGTTCCCTCTAAATTCCCTGCTACCCTGATGGATGACACTAAAGCTAGGTTTGGAAATGGGGGATTATGCATATTAAAAAAAGAGATGAAAAGAAGCTGGGTCCCTGAGCACTTCGTTTAGGGGAGTTATTAGATGGTCGTTTTTTTTAGTAGTTTCAGACATTTTTAAGTAATAGCAGATTTCTACAGTGTGCAAATCAGTATGGGATCTTGGTTATTTGAGTCCAAAATATGAAATGTAGAAAAAATGTCAAAATGATACATGAATGATTAAAGTTGGAGAACAATGAACTAAGACATTCAAACCAGAGCGCATCAATGTCATCTCTTGAAATTTATCAAGTATTCATAATCTGTTGGCAGTTAAAAGGCAAAAAGAAAACTGTATGTTACAAATCAGAAATGTCAAATTAATCATCACTTTCATAGAAATTCTATTTTATGCTTTGAAAGTTGAACATATATACAAGGACATCTAGTTTATCTTGATCATATTCAGATAATTTAAAAGTGAGTAGGTATTTAAATTTGTGCTATTCTTTACCATTGTCTCACCATATTCCCAAATCATAAAACTAAATGGGGTCTAAAAATTATTTAGTATGAAAATATTGATGAAAACAACACTAAACTCCACCATCACTCAGATTAACATAGTTAACATTGATAGTGAATGATTATGGAGCATGAATACTATTGAGATAGACAAATGATTTACACACACAAAAAGAAATGTGCAAAACAGAAAATAAAATCATTTTCATACACGAAATCACATTAAACTAGCATATGATCCCTAGGACTCATTGAATGATCAATAATAAGCATTACCACTTTCACAAATAAAGATGTAAGGTCATCAAAGCCTAAAGCTATTTCAAACAACATAGTGACTTCTTTGATAAACGAATTTTAACTATCTTCAACCCCTAAATACTTTCCAGATAGAAATTAGCACATTTTGTCCCAAACATTAAATAAAGACCATGATCAACAAACATAACTTTTTCAAGGTATACCTCTTACCCTAGAAACAAGCACTATTTATTCAAGTGCCAAAAAGCTGACTGATAAATTATGCAAAAACCTCAACAAATATTATGATTTGAAAGAAAACAGAAAAAACTATTGGTGAAAGCCCATCTATCAGATGACTCTATAAACTGTCATACAACATCAGTGATACTCAATTTAGAAAAACTACTACGGATATTTCACTTTAGATTGTGTATGAGATAAAAATGCTCAATAAATTTCAATCCTATTTATCACTGAAAATCCAATCTATAGGATGACATACATTTAATAAACTGAAAACAGTTTTAATGCTACTTATCAGAAAGTATGCTAAAGAGGCTACATATGAATTCAATTAAACATTGTTTTCTTTTATAAAATAGAAGTTAACATGCCTCTTTTCTTTTTATCACAGTAAAATTCACAATAACATAAAAGTAATCATTTTCAAGTGTGCAATTCAGTAGTACTTAAAATATTTACAATGCTATGTACGACTGCCTCTAATTGCAAAAGATTTTCATCATCCAAAAGGAAACTTCATCTCTGTTAAGCAGTACCTCTGAAAAGTAATTTGCTTTATGTACTTACCGATTTGTTTATTATGAATATTTCACATAAACTCAATTCTAAAAGGACATGCATTTTCTGTTTGGTTTCTTTAACTCAGCATAATGCTTTTGAGGTTGGTCCATGTTGCACAATGTTATCAATACATTCCTTTTTACCACTGAATAATATTCTATTGTACATACACACCACAATTTTGCTTGCCCATTCAATTGACAGACATTTGGGTTGCTTTTCGGCTGCTGTGAATATTCATGAACAGATTATTTAGTATCTGTTTCAATTGTTCTGGAGATGATCTAAAACTTCAATTGGTGGGTCATGTGGTAATTCTATGCCTAGTATTACGAGGAACACCAAAACATTTTCAAAAGCAGCTGAATAATATGCCTCTTTATTGTCAAATTACTGCTGAAAAAAAACAGTGAAAACAGGGGTAGGGGATTTAGCTCAGTGGCATAAGCGCCTGCTTTGCAAGCGCGACGTGAGTTCGATTCCTGGTACCGCAAAAAAAAAAAAAACAAACAAACAAAAAACCAGTGAAAACAGTAAATCTGATCACTTATGATCATTATTGCTTTAACAAAATGGTATTAGTGTTGCTTTAATAAAGTGGCAGTCAGCTTTTCTACACTTCAAAATAATCTAGTTGTCAGAGAATTATGTAAGATATTGATAGTTGGTTTTTTTTTGTTTTCTTTTTGAGACAGGATCTCCCTCTGTAGTACAGGTTGGCCTTGAACTTGGGGCAATCTTCCTGTCTCAGCATCCTGAGGGCTGGTATTACAGGTCTGTGCCACCACGCCCAGCTGATAAAGAATTAGTTCATGATAGTCACATTTGTAAAAATATCTAAGATTTTACATACAAGTATGCTACATACTTTTATTATGCAACAGTACATTAGATTGAAATGTAAGACTATTAATACATAGGCAACATCTCTAAAAAAAAATCCTTCAAAAATAATAAAAATAGAACATGTAATCTCCCACTAAATTGGTACACACTTTTCTCAAATGCCTGGATGACATTCATAAAAGTTGACCACATATTAGTAGTTTCAACATACATCAATCACAACCTAGACAACAAATGCAATTATATTAGAAGCCAATAACAAAAGATAAAGAATTACTGAGTTGGTGAAAAGATTATAAACCCTCTTAGGAAACAACCTGAAAGCTCACAGATAAAGTACTGTACAGTGCAAAATGCATTAATCTTCTACTAGGCAAAAAACAAACACCCTTGTGCTATTACACCAACACCCTTGTACTACTATTTTGAAGGTAATGAGAATGTTCTACTAGTTCATAAAATTATATATTGTGAACTAATATTTAATAGACTAGGAAATTGAAATTTAAAATAGTAGGTTGTATAGCCAGGATTTGAACTTTATGGAAAACATAAATTTATGCATTACTTTTTTATCAGACTTGTTTAATTATTAGATCAGAATTAAGGAAAGGAAATGAACAGATTACATTCCAAGGTGTGTTATCTTGATTACATTTGTAAGACAAATAAATGTTTGTATTTTGAAAGTATATTTTCCACAAGTTCTCAAAAACCAAGTTGCAATGTGCCCTAAGCAATTTGCATTTTTCTCAGAATTCCTTCTCTCACTGCTTTAAGAAAAAATTTAAAAGGTGTTAGAAACTTCTAGTTTGAAGAATGCAAAACAAAAAGAATTTCTGTGAAACTTTTCACTATGTTAATATTACAAGCTCTCATATCCTGGGCAGACAGTAGAAAATGACCAGGCATTTACAATAAAGTGAGCATTTTCTCTATATGCTTTCTCTTGAAACTTTTAGAAAGGCACTTCAGTTAGGTTATTTTTTCTGATACACAGAAAAGACCATTTATGGAGATAAGAACTACATAAATGAGAATCTTAGTATTCACCAAAAAGTATTATCGTGATAGAAAGATGTACAACACACATATACTCAACAAAAATAACGTATTCTTCCTATCTAATTATATCATTATGACCTCTGACCAGAATCTCTCCATGGCCTCTGGTAACCACAATTTTACTCTCAATTTTTAGATTCTACATGTGGTTCCAATCAGATGGTACATGCCTTGCTGTACTTGGTTCCTTCATTTAATATCTTCCAAATTCATCTATGTTATCACAAATGATGGAACTTCATCCTTTTTTTAAAATGAGAGAATAGTATTTCATTTTTATATTTGTACACTTTCTTTTATCCATTTATCTGTTTGTAAATGGATATTTAGGTTGACTCCATAACTTGTCTGTTGTGAATAGTGCTACAATAAGTCTAGCAGTGAATAAATGTTTGAATAGTGATTTGATTTCCTTGGGATATACACAGTGGAACTGTTTCTTGATAGTTTGTTTTTAATTATCTTAAGAAATTTCCATCCTGTTTCCACAACAGCTGAATTAGTTTACAGTACCACCAACAGTATGAGTTCTTCTTTCCTCAAATTCTCTCCAATATTTTAAAAAATCTTTTTGATAAAGACATTGTAACAGGTATGAAGTGATATCTCATTGTGGTTTTGATTTGCTGATGATTTGTGAGATTAAGTCTTTTTTTCATATACATACCTCTTAGTCTTTTGTGTATCTTTTTTTGTAGAATTTCTGCTTGGATCCTTTCTCTATTTTTGAATTGGGTTATTTTCTGAATTTCTTATATTGCATTTTAGATATTAGCTCCTTATAATGTGTGTAGCTTACAAATACATGCTTCCATTATAGGCTATCTTTTCACTCTGCTGTTTCCTTTGGGGTACAGCAGCTTATTAATTTGATGTGATCACATTTTGCCCATTCTTTGCTTTTGTTTCCTGTGTTTCCCAGGCATATTCTAAAAGGACTTGCCGAGATCAGTGCAGTAAAGCTGTTCCTCTCTTTTCATCTAGTACTTGAACAATTCAGGTCTTACGTTTAAGACTTTTGACACATTTTTAGTGCATTATTGTAGATCTAATTATAAGACAGGGAGCTAGTGGTTAGAAAACATAACTGATAGGACTTCAAATATCTGATATGAATTAAAATGTCTTGTGCTCTAATAAATAATTCACTGTGGAGAAATATTCTGTGTGAGCTTAAAAAGAATATGTATTCTCTTGTTGGATAAGGTGTTCTGTATTTGTCTGTTAGGATTGTTTCATCTAAAATAATACAAATCCAGTATTTTCTTACTGACTTTTTTTCTGGATGATCTGTCCACTGTTTAAAGAGCTACACAAAAAAATCTACTCTTACTGTATTGCAATCCAAGCTCAGTGAAAAAGGCATGTTTAAAGCTAAAAACAGGCTGAAACCTAGGCCAAAACCTAGTATTCTAGCACCAAGCAGCAAAGTTGTAAATGCAAAATAAAAGTTGTTTTGTTTTTTGGTACCAGGGATCGAACCCACGACCTTGTGCTCCAAGCCAAATTCCCAGCCCCAAAGAAAGGTTCTTGAAGGATATTAAACATGCCAGAACTACATTGAACACATGAATAAGAAAATAAAGGAAGTGTATAATAACTGATAGGGAGAATGTATGAATGGTCTGAATAGATCACACCAATCACAATATTTCTTAAGGAAAAAGTCTAATCCAAACCAAGGCCTTAACTCTCTTCAATTCTGTTTAACGGGGAAAGAAAAGTCAACGATATAGAAGCTATAGAAAGTTATTCAGAAGACATAGGTAAGATGATTGATAAGAAGGCTGCAGATTTCAATGTAAACAAAATAGACTTACACTGGAAAAAATGTCAGCTAGGACTTTATAGTTACAGAGCAGAATTCAATGTCTGGTCAAAGGACAGTCTGACCCTTCTGACTTTCATTTGAAGCCAATTCTCACTTGCCATTCTGAAAATTCTGGGATTCTTAACAAATACAATAAATCTACTCTACAAGTGCCCTACAAATGTAACAATGAAGACTAGATGATACTGACTTTGTTTATAATATGGTTTATCAAATATGTTAAACCTGCTTTTGAGAATTACTACTCAGAAAAAAAAAAAAGAATCACAATACAACTGCTTACAATATGACAATGAACCTATTTCAATGAACTTACTCACTCACCCAAGAGCTCTGGTGCAGTTCTACCAGATAAATGCTGTTTTCATATTGCCACCACAATACTCACTCTTCTGCACTCCATGCATCAAGGAGCTATTATAACTTTCAAATTTTATTATTTAAGAAATACATTTAAGAAATCCTATAGCTGCTGTACACAGTGCTTTCCCCTTATAAATCTGGGTAAATTAAGCTGAAAATTCTGGAAATTCATTGTTACCTACCCATCATTAATAACATTTGTGACTTATAGGAAGATGCCAAAATATCAACAGGTGTTTGGATAAAGTTGATTTTCATCTTTATACATGACTTTACTTATTATATTGTACTTCAGACACTTTAAGACAAGATCACTGGGTGCAAATAAATGTATAATTATATAATTAAATAAAAAAGAAACCTAATAAAGCAAAACATATGGTTTACTTACATGTTGGTTTTATTTTAAGCTGAAATATTTTGTCTCATGTGTTGATCAATGTGCCAAAGAATTACATTAATGCCATAAAAGACACAGAAACCAAGACCAAGTTAATCACACACTCTGTAAGTAAAGATAAGATTTCAATATAAAGAGTAGTTAAGAATTTGCTTTGACCATTTCATTTTTCTTCTATTACTGTCATTATATTACTACTTTTCAGATCTCCCCTCCCTGGTCCTTAACTGGTTATTAGGGTAGAAAGTGGGGATTGCCAGCTTAGTGCAAATGTCTCTAAATCTGTATCTTAATGCACACTAGAATCACTTGTATACATTTTAAAAATATTGATACTCAGCCCTTATCACAAACTACAAGACTGGAATTTCAGGCATATGATCTCAGCATCTGTGCTTTTTGTTTGGATTTTTTAAAATTCTAAGTGTTTCTACTACACAGCAAGAGTTTATGAATGTTGCACATCTTTCTTTGTCTTACTGACACACATATACACACACATACATACACACACAGTTCATCTGTTAATACTACACAAACTACGTATAAGCTCAGTAGGCTTTTTAATAGCAGAATGTCATGTCACCTTTAAAATGGACATTTAGGCTGTTATTCTTTTTGGTAACATTTTAAAAAGTTATAAATACCTATGCACATACATGTTTGCATATTTTTAAATAATTTTTGGAACAATTTTTCATTTGTTAATTCTAAAAGCAACTTAGTGCCAACTATATGGAAAGTACTCTCTAACTGCTAGAAAACACTACCTCAGAGGTACTAAGAAATTTTAATTGGAATTACCTTAAATTTATAAATTAATGAAAATAATCATATATAATAGGTAAGCCACCCCAATCAGTAGTTTATTTCTAGTTATAGCTGATGTTCTTCTATAAAGTTTAAGTTCTTTTTCATATAAGCCTTGCTTATTTCTCACAATGTGTATTCTTAAATATAAGTATGATGAGTGGAATTTCCTCTCTGTTAATTCTAGTTAGAATTCCTAGTACCATACAAAGAAAAGATATTAGCTAGGCATGCTGGCAGATATATGTAATCTTAGCTACTTGTAAAGTTGTGCTTGGAGAATTAGAAGTTTAAGGTGAACCTAAGTAAAACAAAACTGGCTCAAAATAAAAACTGGGTGGGAGGCATTGGGGAATATAAGTCAGTGGCAGAAGTGTAAGCCCCTGGGTTTAATTCGTAGTAAGAAAAAAAAAAGGTAGGGGTGTGTGTGTGTGTGTGTGTGTGTGTGTAAACAGAATGTTAGGGTTTCATTATTCAGCATAATGCTTCTCTTCTCCAGCATATTACCTTCTTTTAAACTGGGAGTGAAATAACCTCTTAGATTTTTCATATATCCTAATTTTCTATATTCCTTATAGTCCTAACACAGTCCCTTACACAATGTAGTCTTTTTCAGTATAATGCTGTTAAATAGAGTAGCTAATTTTGTATCTATTTATCTATATCAGAATTGAGATGTCCTTAACTTTATATAATGTTGGCCAAGTTTTACTATCATAAAATTAATCAGATACACATTTTCTAAAAATTATTTTTGACCTCTTAATTATTGTTTTAATTTTATATCTTCTTTAGGGAAAAAACAGGACCTTGAGCCCACACGTGGATGACAAAAAGGACTTCAGTTGAAGTACTAATTCTGCCTTATTGATTGATATATATTACACAAGTGAGCTACTTAACCCCCAATAAACTAAAGGTGAGCTAAGTTTTCTCACTATATTAAACGCTAATATTAAAAAAGCCAGTTTTAATTACACTAGAAAGCTACTGTGATGAAATCAGCATGGTAATGGGGGGGAAAAACACCACACAGGCCTGAAGATCAGTAAAACAGAATAGAAGATGCAGACACATCCCCAAACACACTCAGCCACCTTATCCTTGACAAAGGAGCCAAACATGTTCACTGGAAGAAAGATAGTCTCTTTAATAAATGGTGCTGGAAAAAATGGCTTTCCACATGCTAAAGACTAAAACTAGACCCATGTCTATCACCATGCATTAAAATCAAATACAAACACTAAATTTACTTAAAGAAAAAAATAGGTAGAAATCTCAAAAGTAAGCCGTATAGGCAGAGTCTTCATGAACAAAACCTAGACTGTAAGGGAAATATTACAAAGAATCAACAAATGAGATCTCACCTTATCAAGAAGCTTTTGCACAACAAAAGAAATCACCAACAGAGTAAAAAGACAACCCACAGAGTGAGAAAAACTTACAGCCATTTGTCTTAGACAAAGGACTTATATCTAGAACATACAAAGAATTGAAATCACACTCTCCAATTCAGAAACCCAATTCAAAAATGGACATTCAAGATGAATACGCACTTATCAGATGAAGAAATACAAATGGTAAAAAAATACATGAAAAAATGTTTAACATCATTGTCAATTGAGCAATGCAAGTTAAAACAACACTGAGATTTCATCTCACCCCAGAAAGAATGGCTACATCAAGAAATCAACCAATAACAAATGCTGGAGGGGAAGTAGGGGCTGGGAGTATAGACTGCTGCAACCACTGTGGAAATCTGTGTGGAGATTCTTTTAAAAAGTAGGATTAGAGGTCCGATTTGTCCCAGCTATATTCTCCTTCTGGATATCTTCCCAGAAGAATTAAAAAACCTCGTATCACAGCAATATATGAGCACTCATGTTTATAGGAGGACAGTTTGTAACAGCCAAAGCTTGGAAGCTCCATATAATGGAGTACTCCTCAGCCACAAAGAAGGATAAACTGGAGATTTTTATAGATAAATGGATGCAACTTGAGACCATACTCGTAAGTGAAATAAATCAAATCCATATGTTTAAACATCATATTGTCTCACTAGTGTGAGAAACTGAAATGAGTAAATAAGATCCAAAATGTACAATACATCTTATGAATTGGGAAGAAACTGTTCAAAAGAAAGGACAAATTGCGATGGGGGAAAAGGGAAAGAAAAGGAAAAAGGAAAAAATATATTTATACACAAGATAGTTATACAGCTAGTTTCTCTTACACCATTAAAAAGGTTTGTGCTAATATTGTTCAGATACGATATCTGTATCTTGTACTCCGAATTACTACAAAGACAACAACACAAAATGTATTAATTATTTAAATTGGTATCAACCTGTTTTGAAACTGTATTTTTCCCCTTTAAAATTTTTAAAAATGTTTTAAAAGTTTTTAAACAGATGCTTATATTTGTAGTTTCACTTTTAGACATCTTGGTTTTGAAATGTCCAAATTTATAGCTATTTATCTTTTATCTATGTTTCCATACTCTGCCTGTTAGTAATTTTTTAATTTTCCAAAAAAACCCTACTTGATTTAATCACCTATATTCTGTTTTCTAGTTTAATGACCTACTCAATATCAGTTCTTTAACTGTTGCGTAGGTCAAAAGTAATACAAATAGATACAGGAATTCAAAACAAGATAATGGGAAATTAACAATGGTTAACATACTACCTGCTACTAATTTTGTGGTGGATTGATTACTGGTGGTCAACTTATAATATCAGAACTGAATCAGTGCTGAGTGTAGATGGCTCACCTGAGGACTGCTGCCAAGATAAAAAGAACTGGAGAGGAAAAGGTGGAGTGCTGTTTGTTCTCCGTGATGTTGTTGGTTTTCCTGGAATAGCTTGTTGGGCTTATTTCCTGATATGGACTTGGCTGTTATCATCCTCAGGGGAGCTAGAGACCTTGCCGTCACTGAGAATGGCTGCAGTTCACTTTGGAGAAGCTCTGGCCTTTACTTTACTGCTTCTTGGCTTCAGAGGAGAAGATGGTGTGTTGTTCAGTCTCCAGGAGAAACTTATTATGCGGGCTTCCTAATATGAACTTGGTTGCTCTCCTAGTTGGAGGAACCTGGGATCTTGCTGTCACTGAGGATGGCTGTGGTACTTTTCAGAGGAGACCTGGTCCTTACTTTGAGCATCACTTTCTGGCTCTAGTGCAGAATCCTCAACCTACTGGCACCGATCCTTCATCCTGCTGACACAGACTTTCTGGTTTCCACCACTGACCTTTGGGCTTTCCCAGCACACATTCATGAAACAGACTTGCATGAGACATTGTCTGGGGGACTCATGGGGGGGATTGTCATGGGCTCTAAGTCTTCAGCTCAACTCATGCAGGACACTGGTATAGGATTCAGGTCTTCAGCTGGATTTTTTTTTTTTTTAATTTAAAGAGAAAAAACAAAAAAGAAAACAACCAAACAAAACAGAAGGGTAGCAACAATACAGAATTCCAAAGGCAAAAAAATAAAAGAACCACAAGAACAACAACAAAACAAAAACAAAAACAGAAACACTAAGAAATCGCCATTTGATAAGTTACATACTATCATCCTTGGAAACAGTTGTTCAAGTTACAAAATTAAAGCACAAAGTAGACATTCAAACAGTGAGACTATTAACAGTTCTGCTCAACAATCTAACAAAAACAGTAATGTGGTCATCTATCTCACACACTTAAACATACATGCAGTTATATCCTTTAGAGCACTTTCTTTTTCCCTCTTTTTAATATATATATATATTTTTTAATTTTATTTTAAGGGGGGTAAAATTAAACACAACAAAACAGAACGGGACTTAAGAAAGCATAAATTTCAAAGCTATACAACCAGGGATCTTCACTATCTGTCATATTGTCTCTTGTTTTCTTCCAAATGGTTGTCCATATCTTTGCATATGGGGAGCTCATACTAAATAACATAGCCAATCTTTTCACAAGATGTGTAGTTCACTGGCTCCCACTTGCTGGGGGGGGGGCATGGGACAGGACGACATGATGACATGAGATGTCTGATTCTCAGCCTGCCCACCAGCAGGATCACAGCCACACCCCAGAGAGGGGAAGAGTTCTTTGTTCTCCCGGCACCGTGAGTCAACTTCATGGTGCAGGTCCCAGTGCACCAGGGTCTCTCTCCTTCAGGCCGCCGAAAGTCGGCCACACTCACTCAGCTGGATTTTTTTGTGTCTTAGTGCGTAGACAGATTTCCCGCACTTCTTGTATTTAACTCTCTGGGTGACTATCACAAAATAATTCTGTCCATTATGTGTCCTGTATTGTCTTGTTCTCCTTGCAAACCCTGACTACAATCTTCAAAGTAGTTGTTCAGATTACAAGATACAGGCATACATAATTGATTAAAAAAATAAGCGCAAACCATTTTTCCAATGAACTAAATCAGTAGTATAACTGTCTTAGCTATCTTTTGTGTGTGTATTTCATTTTCCTTCCTGCTTTCCTTCTTTCACCCATTCCAATTGTTTTTTTCATCTTCTAATAGCTAAATCTTGGAAACAAGATACATGCCCATCAACTGAGGAATGGACAAAAAACGATGCAGTATTTTTATATAATAGAGCACCACTCTGCTATAAAGAAGGATAAACTTAAGGTTTTTATAGGTAAAAGGATGTAACTAGAGACCATACTCATAAGTGAAATAAATTAGCATGTATAAACATCGTATTGTCTCCCTAGTGTAAGAAACTGAGAAAGTAAATAAGATCCAAAATCTAAATAATATACTGTGAAAGGGAAAATTTCATTTTCTTATAAAATGACAAATAATAAGTATTAATTCCATATTTAAACTCCATAGATATAATTTCTAATTCTGCTTAATCCACATCACACAAAACTATCATCTTTATACAAGTGGAATATGCTAAAGTTCTTCATCTTCATCATTTCAATTTAGAGTCCTCTTAAGGAAATTCAAGGTTCTAAGCAGATCAATCACATTTAATAAAAAATTGTCTACATTTTTAAAAGCCTGAAACCTATAATTATGATGAGGTGTTTCAAACTAAACCAAGATATAAAAATCACTTCCAAGAAAAATTTTCTTACAGTAGCTAAAGTGAATTTTCTTGGATTGTCCAAAAATAAATCTTATGATACTATTCAATAAGAGGCTAGCAAATGGCTGCAGATGCTCAGAACATTGTTCCAAATGTAATCAGTATTTTCTAATGTAAAGGCCTAGTTTTACTGAGCAAAGTATTCACATGCTGTTAAATTGAAAAGCATATGCACAAAACTTCATGCATCTAATTTGCGCAAAGAAGGCAGTCATTTTTTGAAACATTCACTTTATTGGTATACTATAGGTATATATAATGATCACATTCAACTTAGGGAACTTGAACCTGTACATGCTATAACTTCATTTTTTTTCTTTTTTCCTCATTCTCCAATCCTCCCCCCAACCCTTTCCCCCCCTCTTGATTTATAAAAGGATGGCCATTTCTTTAAGTCAGGCTAACTTTAGACCATTTCAGATCCAAGTATTTAAATACAACTATTGGTAGGGGTACTAAATATACAAAACTATACTCTGTAAAATGAACTGATACTTATTTCTACTGAAAGTCCCAATTTATCAATAGAAAATAAGTGACAGTAAAAATACATTCAACAGGACCATTTTCTATTTTGTTGGAGAGAAGAAAGCAAAAGAAGAGGCATATCATTGAGGCTAAAATAACAATACTTTTAAATTAGAGTTTAATTAGAGTTTACTAAACTAATTTAAAACAGTGTTTTGGAGACACTAAATTCAGTATTGAAATCTTTGGGTAAGTAATAGATAAGTATACATGGAATTGCATTTATTTATACTATCTAGAAGAAAACTTCAGAACCATGAAATTATGACACCTGGAAGTATATCCACTGGAGCTCATTAATTGATTTCTAATGGATAAACAGAGGAATCCCCAAAGCAAATAAATTTATATTAAAAAGGGAAAACAGAGACGGATTCTACTTTAATCAAGATGTAATATAGGTTTTGGATATTATAAAAATCTGGCTCTACAACAAAGGAATGAAAGACCAGAAAAAGTAAAAGCATAGAACACAAAAATGATTTTTAAATTTAAATATCTTTACCAAATAGTTTTTTTCTAAAAATTGACTATCATATACTGCTAAGTTTGTAACACATGCAGAATAAAACATATGAAAGTAATACAAAGGCCAAGACAACAGATGTAATTGTATTATTATGTTATTAAACTATATGTATAAGATTATTAGGTAATAGACTACAGTAAATTAAAGCAACCACTAAGACAAAAAATATAGCATGCAATCAAAGGAGATAAAATGAAAAAGTACTCAATCCAAAAAACTGAAGAAAGGAAGTAAAAAATAGATGAAAATATGAAAGCAACAGATGAGTCAAACAGGAAACATATAGCAAGATGGTAAATTTAAATTTAACTGGAACATTAGACATAGTTAATCTAAATGATCTAAACATCCAAATTAAAAAGGTGAGATTGTTAGATTAGAAAATAAAAGAGAACTAAACAGTACCTATGTAATCCTAGCACTGAGACAAGTAGATTGCCACAAGTTTGAGGCAAGTTTGGACAGTATAGTGGGCTCAAAGCTAGACATAGTGAAATATGGTCTCAATACACTAGTCAAAGGTGGGCGGGCAGATTGTGTGTGGCGGGGAGGGAGAGACAGAGAGAGACAGAGAGAGAGACACCCATGAGAAATGCACTTTAAATATAAAGGCACAAATAGGCTAAAATTGTAAATGTGGGGAGAAATATATCATGCTAACGTGAGGCAAAAAGAATGCTGGCTGGCTGGTTTAGTGTGAGACATTGTCAATTGCTTATCAGGTGCCCAGGTATGTACAGTTGAATGGTACAGCAGTTGCATATTTTTCATGAGGCCCTGAATTTGAACCCTAACATGGCAGGGGGAAAAAGACTACCAAAGATAAAGACCACTTTATGGTCATCAAGAGTTGACCATAAAGACCAAAAAGATACTATAATCCTAAACATTTATATACTTACAGAGTTTCAAACAGACAGAGCAAAACCTGGTAAATTATAAGATAAAATACACAAATCTACAACTGTTAGCATGAACTTAAATATTTCTCTTAATATTTGATATAACAAGTAGATGGGAAAACAGGAAGAACACACCAGGCATGAACAACCCTATCATAATTGGTTTAGCTGACATTTTACAGAACACTTCAAACAAAAAAGTAGGATATAATTTTTCCAAGTGTACCCAGATCATTTAATAAGATATACCATATAAGACCATAATAAACTGTCAATAATGGAAGGAAATTAGAAGTCAATAACAAAAACACATTTGGAAAATATTCAAATATTTGGAAACTAAACACACTTTTAAATAACACATTAGTTTAATAATACCTCACAGGGAAATCAAAAAGAATGTTGAATGGAATGAAAATAAAAATATTATGTATCAAATATCGGTGAACTAGTTAGAATGTGACTGATATTATTAAACAATATATATCTAATATCAGATGCAAAAATCAACTCAAGTTAGAGCACACATTTAAATGAAACATTTGAAAACATTCAGAAGGTAAAAAAATTATGCCCTTGGATGAGACAAAGCTTTTCTTTATATAAACCATCAAAAGTATTATACTTTAAAAAAATTCTGATAAATTCATTTTATAAAAAGCAAATATCTTCCTTTCAAAAGAAAATGAAAAGACAAGCAAAGGCTGAAAGACATATTTGCAAATCACATATCTGGTAATATGCAGAACAAATAATCTAAAAGCTGAATCCAGAAAAACTCCAATTGTAATTTAGAGCAATTTTGAAATTTCACAAATGATCCTTTCCCTAAAAAGTCACAGGAATTAAAAGTATATGATGACTATTCAGTATCATTAATTCTCAAGGAAAAGCAAATTATAACCATGCTAAGATATGACAACACACATACTTGAATGGCTAAAATTAGAAAGATTGACCATTGTTAGGCATTGGAGATAATGCGCAACAACTAAAACTTTGACACACACAAAAAAATACAATTTTCATACATGGTTGATAAAAATATAAAATCTTACAGTCATTCTGGAAAAGAATTTGGTAACTTCTTAAATAGTTAACACATCTATAATATTATACATTTATCTTACTCCTAGAGAAGTATAAACTTATACAAATATTCTGTAAAAATGTTCATGATAGTTTTATTCATAATAGACAAAAACTGAAAATAATGCAGCTATCAAAAAGTGAATGATTGGCCATGTTGGAACTTAGGGTGCTGAGCCAACCAGTAATAAGCCTGCCGCCCTGGTAAGTCACTATGGTCTGCCAAGCCGTGGCCACCCCAGGG
>PVJX010027151.1:0-25133 GCA_004027295.1 Dolichotis patagonum | reverse complement strand
TGGCGTCCTCAGTGCGGAAGGCTTGCGTTTGCATCGTCACTGTCTTTTTAATTCCTTGTTGACACAAGGGGTATCAAGAAATGTATTTCTCATTCTCAAGAATCTGGAGTGGTTCATTGCTATTATTTGCCGCTTCCTTGGTTTGGTTGTGGTGTTAGACTATGTTAGGGTTTTCTTTCTGGCAAAATACTGTTTTTAAAAGGTTTTCCTTGGACCTATGCGGTGTGTGCATACCTTTCAACAGGCCTATGGCTTCTGCATCTTTTTTTTTTTATTTTTGTTTTAAAAGGGGGTAAAATTAAACACAACAAAACAGAACAGAATGGGACATAAGAAAGCATAGATTTCAAAGCTAGACAACCAGGGATCTTCACTATCTGTCATATTGTCTCTTGTTTTCTTCCAAGTGGTTGTCCATATGGTTGTCCATACGGGGAGCTCATACTAAATAACATAGCCAATCTTTTCACAAGATGTGTAGTTCACTGGCTCCCACTTGCTAACGAAGGGGGAAAAGGGACGGGGACAGGATGACATGAGATGTTTGATTCTCAGCCCGTGTGCTGGCAGGCTCACAGCCACCCCCCAGAGAGGGGAGGAGTTCCTTGTTCTCCTGGCACCCCGAGTCAACTGCATGGTGCAGGGCCCGAGGCACCAGGGTCTCTCTCCTGCAGGCCTCCAAAAGTCTGCCACACTCACCTGCTATTTCTTTCTGATGAATTGACCATTACATTTCCAAAGTTCTGAGAGGGCCAACAGACCACAGAAAGAATTCTCTTTAGGCTCCTGTTTGAAACCCACAGCTACAGCAGTCTGCTGGCCTGGCTTCAGGGCCATTTGCATCTCTTATATCAAATTTGATGATTGCATCTTTCAAAACCGTGATATTGTGATTATTTTGTCCTCAGTGAGATCTAATTCTGAGAAAAGTGTATGGAAATTTTCCATTTCTAGTTTTTATCAGATTATTTTGTGTCTCTAGGAGTTTTTATTATAATTTCACCAGCTAAGGCTTTTATCTGCACAAAACATTTACTGTTGATAAGTGTAGCACCCTTAACCTAAAAACTTAATATTCTGCACCATCCATGGATACTAATGTCACTTCTGCTTCCTTTCAACTGACATTGCCTGGTGTCTTTTTGCCCATCCTTTATCTCAAAACTTCATTGTTCTAAGTGGGCCTCTTAGACTTTTCCTAATAACTACCAGTCCTATAACATCGTATAACAGTAAAATCATCCTATTTCCATGAAGTGTAAGGATCAGTGTTCTTAATTTCATTAATCTCATTGCCTTAATAATTCTGATGGTTAATATTGGTTTCCAATTTGATTAAACTGAGAAAAGCCCAAGAAACTGGTAAATCCCACTTCTGGGTGTGTTTGTGGGTTTTGCAGAGATGACTGGCCTGTAACACAGCACACAAAAGGGACAGACTAGCCCTGCATATGGGTGGCACTATCCAGTAAGGTGGGGGCTCTGGTGGAACCAAAGCCCACCAGCACACGCTCTTGCTCTCTGCTTCCCAGCTGCCAGCAGGTGAGCAGGTTTGCTCCTCTATGTGCTTCCTCCATGCTGTTTCCGCCTATCCTGGGGCTGCAGCCATGGAACCAGCCTACGGTGAACTAAACCCCCTGAAACTGTGAGCTAAAATAAACCTTTTCTCCTTTAAGCTGTGCATCACATGTATTTTGTCACAGAGATGAAGAGATGACCAACACAGTATTTATCTAAGCGCTTTCTATTTTTCCTATTCACGTGTTCTGTGATGTGACCTGGCTGCCTTTTGTTCCAAGTGTATCCTTATTTGTTTTGTTTTGCTTGAGATGGTGTCTCACTATGTGGTCCAGGCTTGCCATGAACTCACTATCTAGCCCAGTCTGGCTTTGAATTTTTGGCAATCCTCCCGCCTCAGCCTTTTGAATGTGGGATTACAGGCATGTGCCACTATGCCCAGCTCTGCTTGTTAGCTTTGATGGCCTTGTGTATTTTCTGCTAATTGTCACCATCAACCTCTGCTGTATTGGTGAGATAAATATGACTACTTTCTGGTAAGCAATTTATCAGTTTTCCATACCATGACTTTTTAATTTCTCTCCACTTTAACTATCTTAAAGGATTTTTCTTATCCCCCAGAAAGACTTTAAAAACATTTCTTTTCTTCCTTTTCTCTCCTGTTCATAACTGATGCCATAATGTTGTATTCTTTATAGACTCTCCCTTCTAATTATACTTCTTATGAGCTCTCAAATAGCAGTTATACGACACATTCCTATGACACTTTCATGAGTACATAATCTGAACTCAGCCCAAACGGGTCTCCGGAGGGTCTCCTCCCTCCCTAGGGCTCCCCATGATTGGATCTGTTAGGGTTTAGATCTAGATGCCCCTAACAGTCTCGTGCATCCAGAAGGTGGCCTTCAGAAGGTGACAGTACCACAGGGGGCCTGTATGCATTGGTGGATTTGCTCACCGGTGAGTTCTCAGCTGAACGTGCTGTTGGAATGCAGGCCTGGTCGGAAGTGAGGCACTGGGGTGCATCTCCCTCCCTGGCTTCTCCTCTCCCTCTGCTTCCTGGTTGTGATGACGTCAGCAGCTGTCCGCTGCACTAGGTCCTTCCACCATGCTGTTTCTGCTGGAGTCAGCCAGCTGCGGACTAAAACTCTGATGTAAACTGAATCTCTCCTTTAAGTCGTGGGTATCGGGTATTCTGTCCCAGTGACAAGAAAGGGACTAAGGCAGGGTTTGTGGGAGACACTCTTGGAGGTATTGCTTGGCACTGAGCGTCTTTCCTTCACCCAGGAAGTCTCCTGGTCACATAGCACAGTGGATTCGTGGTCCTCCTGCCGATGCAATTCCAACTTTTAGCTTCTGGTGTGGTTGCTTAGGGGCCTCCCAGTAGTATGATTCTTCCCACCATTGTCACCTTGTTCTTTTTGGCCAGAAACATGCAATACTTTTTCTCTTTCTTAGGACCTGTGGTGGCCTGAATAATGATCAATGAAAACATACACCCACATCCCAATCTGCAGTATCTGTGAATGTTACCTGTTTAGGAATAGGAGCGCTGCAGGTGGCCTTTGGATCCAAGGATTGGTGTCTTTAAGAGAAAGGAGCAGGGGCCTTGGGGCACACAGATGTGGGGACAAAGCCCATGAAGATGGAGACCAAGACTAGACTGATGGTGCCAAGAGCCACCCAGAGCCTCCAGGAGCTCACCGGACAGGGAGGGTGCGCCCCTGGAGCCCGCGTGGGGATTGTGTGCCCCGTGCTGGGGCAGGAGCAAGGCTTGGCAAGGAGCACCGAGAATGACTCTCCTGTGGCTCGGGGCTGTCCCGAAGCTCCGGTGAGCTCCCCCAGAGCAGGCTGACACCCAAGGTCAGCAACAGCAGCTCCTCCCGGTGCCTGGAAGTCATGCTCTCTGCACGCCAGCCAGATGAGAATGGAGCAGAGACCACAGGGGCGCTGGCCCAGGGTAGCAGGGCGGGGCTCCGGGGAATGAGCCTGTGCTGTTCACTGAGGCTGGCTCCCTTCCCAGTTCCGGCCTTGTCACCTACAGCCTCCTTGGTGTGAGGCCAGAGACACCAGGGCTCAGGCAGTAACCCCCTCGAGGACTGCAGTGGCGCATCTTCCAGAACTACAGGGCCACATGAGAGGCAGCAGGACACTCAGCCTCACAGAGGCTGTGGTGAGTCCAAGACAGCCCAGGTGAAACTGGGCTGTAGACAAAGCCTCTGCCAGGCCCTGCCCTCCAGGGCAAAGGTGTCCTGAGCTGAACATTGCCTCCCCTCCTTGGGGAGCAGCTCCCCAGCCTCCAGCAATGCCCCTGGCTTCCCCTGCTGTGACTGAACACACGGCCCATCAGAGCCTGACCCTCCCAACTCCCCTCAAGTGTCCAGAGAGGGAGGTAGAAGGTGATTGTGGTGGATGAACTAATGGCCAACCTGTGACCCAGCTGCCCTGAGTCAGCGTGCCGCTGGGTGAGGAAGGCCCACCTGAGAATCATCGCCAACAGCATAAAAGGACTGGAGGGGAAGATGGCGCACTGCTGATTCTCCTGGAGAAGTGTCGCGCTGGTCTTCCTGATATGAACCCAGCTGCTCTCACTGTCAGGGGCTCTTGGGACCTCCCATTGCTGAGGATGACTGTGGTACTTTTCAGGGGAGCTCTGGTCCTTGCCTTGAGTATCACTTCCTGGCTCCAGTTCAGACCCCTCAGCCTGCTGCCACAGACCCTTCGTCCCACTGGTTCAGATTTTCTATCTTCTACCACTGAGCTTTGGGCCTTCCCAGCGCAGATCCTTGATACAGATTTGCATGAGACACTGTCATGGGCTCCAGGCCTCCAAGCTGGACTTGTGTAACACACTGCTGTGGGATCCAGGCCCTTGGCTAGATTCTTTGGGTCCCAAGTGCGTGGACAGATCTCTTGTACTTTTCTGCATTTGACTTTTTGAGTGAATATTATAAAATAGTACTATAACTTATGTGTCCTGTATTAAATCTATTTCCTTGCAAAACCCCAACTACAGTGACGGTCCCTGACTACCAAGCCCCCCACCCCTCCATCCTCAGTGGAGTCAGAACTTCGGCCAGCTCCGCGGGCAGCTGTGGCCACTTCTTCCTTCATCTGACTTCGACTCCGGGATTGACCAGCTGGCTGACAGGACACCAGCAGGCCTCCCAGAGACCCTTCATAAGCTGCCTCTGAGAGAGAGACAGACAGACTGACAGAGACACACAGGTTTTCTTGGCAGAGATGGAAAGGAATGGCTCCCCTGAGCACTAGCCCTGCCACGCTGTGGAGAGGAACCGGCATCCTAACGGCCCTCTCCAGCTCAGGCTGCACTTGGGCTGCATCCTCAGGAGCTGGGCTCCCCTGGGAACTGCGCCGGCTCCCCTTGTCACCGCGGGTGGTGAATCAGCCTGGGCACCAACTCCTGCAGCAGTGGCATCATGTGCGCCGGTGAGAGCTGGGTCCAGTTTCCAGGCATGGGGTGAGCCCGCCGGCTGCCTCCTTCTCCATGGGCGTGCATGGGATGGTGGCAGTGCCCACATCTGAGCTGCAAGGGGCACAGGGCAGGTCTGCTTTTTCACAGGATGTAATGTGGCCTCAGACAAGGGTGAGCATCTGACTTTAATAGGAAGCAGGACACACTGGACAGAGAAACAGCAAACTGGGCCTGGTGGTGCATGCCTGTGATCCCAGCACTTTGGGAGGCGAGGCAGGAGGATGGCAAGTTCAAGCCCAGCCTAGGCAATTAGTAACTGCTGTAGTCGGGGGTTGTGCAGAGGACAACTGGAATCAGGACATGGAGTTTATAATATTGTTTTATGATGGTCACCCTGAGTTAACACAAGAAAGTGCAGGAAATCTGTCCACAGCACTAAAGACATAGGATATTCAGCCAAGGGCCTGGACCCCACAGCAATGTCCCACATGAGTCCAGACGAAAATCTAGAGGGAGGTAGAAGGTGATTGTGACATAACAATGCCTCCTACGAGTCCAACTGGAAGCCTAGAGCCCACAAGAAACACTCACACCAGTCTGTTTTACAGACCCATCCTGGGAAGGCCCAGAACTAGAAAGTCTGTGCCGGCAGGGTGAAGGAGCCGCGCTGGTAGGTTGAGGGTTCTGCACTGGAGCCGAGAAGTCACACTCTTAATAAAGACCAGGGCTGTCCTGAAAAGCACCACAGCCATCCTCAGCGACATGGAGGCCCCGAGCTCCTCTGATGATAAGCACAGTCGAGTACATGCCAAGAAGCCGGTGTGACGAGTTTGTCCTGGAGATTTAATGGCACACATATCCTCTGGAGCCAGGATGTGATGCTCGATGTAAGGACCAAAGCTCCTCCAGGAGAACCAACAGCTCAAACAGCAACAGTTAGGAGAACCACAATGCCTCACCACCTCAAAGCCTCTCTTTTTCTCTACGTCTCTATTTAGGCTGGCAACTTTCCTCAGGTGGACCGTCTACGCTCAGTACCACGCTGATTTAATTCAGCCAGCGTTAAGCTGACCATGAGTTTTTAATTCCTAACAGTAACTGTCTCAATGTTTCACTTTTTAAAAAGGGACTGGGGGTATAGTTCAGTGCAAAGGCCCTGGGTTTGTTCCCCAGGACTAGGAAAAGTAAAAGAAGGCTGAACTGTGAAGAAATCAAGCCAGAGCAGTGCCTCTCCCCCAGGGCCAGGCCAGGCATAAAACAGCTGACGGAACAGAGCCCCTCACCTCTCTCCTGCCCCTCTGCTGCCAACTTTAAAGCTGCCCATCCCATCCCTGCCTCCCTTGTGGGTAATAATAGCAGGGGCATGGGACAGACTGCTAAGGGCTGGGGGACCCACGATGGCAATTCTTCTCTGTCCATCCCCTAGCAAGCCCACTCGGCCACACCACGGGAGTGTGTGAGGAAGAATCGCCTCTTGCAGAGCCACCCTATCTTATTTCGAAACATCACTTCGACTCTTCTGAGAGACCACCAATCTTGGCCAACAGCGTGTGCTAGAAGACAAAGCAGGTGCGTTGCTGAAAGGAGCATTAGCACGGCACACCCTAAGGGCCACCCACACCCTAAAGGCCACCCACACCCTAAAGGCCACCCACACCCCGTGCCCGAGGGAGTCGCCTCAGCTTGTTGACGATCAGGGGATTTTCTGCCAGTTCTTTCTACCTGCGATGGGAAACTACTTGCTCGGAGCTCTACTATTTGAGCACTAACAAAGTTGCTTTAATAAGTGCTCATTAAGTAAGTTCAATATAGAATAGGAGTCAGAACTAATCACGAAATTAGCACGCGAAGTGCACAGCATTGCCTGGGCACAGCAGCACAGCACCTTGGAAGGCTGAGCTGGTAGAATTGTTAAGTTCAAACCCAGCCAGCGCGAGCTAACAGCTTAGCAAGACCCGTCTGAAAAGGTTTTTAAGTACATAAATATTAGAAGGGCTGGGATGTAAAAAAAAAAAAAGGAGGAGGAAAAGGAGGAAGAAGAACTAGCATCTCTGTGGGAAAGGCCTCCCAGTGCCGAGCAGGTTAATGCTGCCGAGACCAGGAAAGTCAGTGACCGCTGAGTCGTCACTGAGGGTCCGAAAGTGTCTGGCAGGGAAGGGGAGCTCCTGCGAGGACAGGAAGCTCACACAGCATCGGGTCCTCCTCCCACAGAGGACGATTCACGGAGCTCGGAGCTCGGACTCTGGGCTTCAACGACGGAGCTTCGGGCATCCTGGCTTCCTGCTCCCGGAAAGACAAAAACCACCGAGACAGTTTCCCGTAAGCGTTCACAGCTGGCCCCTAGGACCAGGAGCTGCGTCCACCTCCGAGGAAGGGTGCTGAGATGGCTCAATCCATGAACTTCGAGAAGGGTGCATTGTTTGTTCCTGGGATTCCCGACCCTTGGCAGCTCAGCTACTGCAGGTTTCTCATGTCTTACTTTCTTCCTTTAGTGACCCAGACCTCACATGCACCATAATCCTTGGTGCGGCTGACACTATGGCCCTGCGTCCCTGTATGATTCTCTTTGTCCTGTGCCTCTGTTTGTTTTTGTGTCTGTTCCATAATGACCGTACTTCAGCCCCCAGCCAACCTACGGATGAGGGCACCATAGATAATTCATGCTTACGTGTATTTCCCTCGTTATCCTCAATCTCTCTTCCAAGAGGCAAGCGTTATCTAGAACTTGGGGTTCACCATTTCTTATGGCAGTGTTGTATGGCAGGCATGTTTAAATCCAAGTACATATTAACTGTACATTTGAAATAACTGACATTGTAGCCAGCAAATGTAGGCAAGAAATTAAAGACACTCAACTAAAAAAAGAAATAAAATTCTCTTTTTGCAAATGTCATGATTTTATATGTAGAAAACTTCAAAAATTGTAATGTGCAAGTGAAACTAGAAATTCCACTGGACCCAGCTAGTCCCCTTCTAGCTGTCTGCCTAAGAGTTAAAGACATCACGTCACCGTGACCCATGCACACTCATGTTTATACAGCTCAACTCGTAATAGGTAAAGCTTGGAAGCAGCTCGTATGTCCATCAGCAAATAAATGGAAAAAGAAAATGTGTTTACACACCATGGGGCACTCCTCCGACAGAAACAAAGAGAACGTGTGTTATCTGTAGGTACCCTGATGCACCTTGAGATGCAATGTCAAGGGAAATAATGTCAAGGGAGATGTAATGTCAAGGGAAATAAATCACCTGGTTTGTCTTACATAAGAAACTCAAAGTATAAAAAGCACAGGAGAGATAACAGGAAGTAGACACAGCTTTCCTAAAGGGAAGGGAGTCAAGAGACGGCGTGGGGAGGGAGGAAAGGGGTGGAAAACTGTCTCACGATGCGTTACACACACAAGCAACTTCACACAAGGAACGTCAACGTTATGCACTGTAAATGTACTAACAGGGAACATGATTTGAAAAAAAGTAAAAAAAATCCTGCAGTATGCTTTTGACCGTTAATTATGATATATCGACTGCTTTTGGGTTTTAAAATGCCTAACAGATTCCTGAAGCACACTTCTGGGGGTGTCCGGGTGAGTCACAGAGGTGTGACTTGGGGCGCTAGGCCTGGTCCCTCACCCTTTCTGCTCTGGCTCTGATCCCTGCTCTGCTTCTGGCAGCCCGAGCGGAGCAGCTTTGCAACGCCCCCTCGTCCTTCTGCCATGATGATCCTGCCCTGGAGCAGCCACCGTGTTCTGCAACCCTGCGCCGAATTAAATCTCTTCCTCTAGGTCACGAGTGCTGGGTCCTGGGTCCCAGCAATGGGAAACCTGACGACTGCTGTGTACACACAAAACTGCTAGGACGTTAAGCAAATTCAGCAGAGTTTCAGGGTATAAAGTCAGACTCACTTTTATACCTAACAACAGGATTCTGAGAATGAACATTTTTCCGGAGAAGATGCACAAATGGGGAGGAGGTGCATGTAGAAATCATCCGACGTCGCTATCATTTTTTGCACATGATTTTTTTTGCACATGTTAGGATCAAGGAAGATGTAAATCAAATGTGAACTGTGACTTCACACTTGTGAGCACGGAGATGAGAATTACAAACCATAGTAAGTCTTGGTGAGGACATGGAGCAATTTGAGCTCTTCTGCACGGTATGGGGAATGTAAAGTGGGAAGCAGTATGGAGGGTCCTGCAAAATTAAAAATCCCAATACTGGGTATTTTCCCAAAGGGACTGTAATCAGGATCTCAAGGAGATATGTGCACTTCTACATCTGTTGCAAAAGTATACACAATAGCCATCATGTGACAACAACCTAAATACCCATCCACGGATATTCTGATATTTAAAAGCGTGAAACACATGCGTGCAACACACATATACATATATAATTTCAGCAATAACACAATTTCAGCCTTGAAAAAAACTTTACCACATTCTGCTAATAGAAATAAGCCAGTTACAGAGAAACAAAGGCTTTATGATTGCATAAGGTATCCAAAATAGACACACAGACGCTAAGACAAGAATGGTCCTGGCCTATGATTGGGAGGTGGCAGAACCAAAGAGTTGCTATTTAACAAGTATAAACTTATGGTTATGCAAGATGATGAAGTTCTAGAAATCTGCTGTATAATGTGTCTACAGTTAAGAAAATCTCTTTGTATTTTTAAAAATTTGTGGAGAGTAGATCTCATGTCATGTGTTCTTGTCACAGTTAACAAAAACTATATAAAAAGGATAGTGTAATATAGGAAGTCTCTGGGACATTCTTATGTAACACTGTGACTTTCTTATGTATCATGTTTTGAAAGTGGTAGTAACTCACTTCTTTTCAAGGCTGTACACAGTACTGTGTGAGCAGACTCCAATTTATACAGGCCTTTACAACGTTTCCAGGCTGTGAGATCGGAAACGGTGCTGTTAGAAGTGTTCTAATTCATGAGACCTCAAACGTTCCTTTCAGATACAAGCCCAGAAAGCAGCTGCCGTGTGCTAATGTTCAGATTTTCAACATTCATTTTGAAAGCGGTTTTACTAACAAATGCTCCAACAGCAGTCTATAAAATATGCACTGTGTTATTCATGAGCTATTCATGCTATTCATGGACTTTCCCTCCAATATTTGGTACTATCAGACTTCTTGGTTTTGCCAGTCAAATGTAAGTATTCAGTGAGGTATCACTGTGTGGATGACATGTCCCTATTAATAAGATCTGTCATAGCCTTATAGTGTACTGGATCCACAGAATTCTTTTTTGGGTACTTCTTTGCCTATCTATGCATCTTCCCCAATAGTAAAAACCCAATTGTATTTTTCTTACTTGTAGAAACTTGATTCACTTACAGTCTATGTTGGTAATACATGCCCTAATTTGCCAAATTTACCAGCGTTTATTCTATGTCATTTTAAAGAAGACTTTTCTTATCCTAGGATTGGAAAAGTAATCATCTATAATTCCTTCTAAATTTTTTTTTGTTTTTTGAATTTCTGCTTTCAGTCAAAATAAATTATTGTGCGTGTTTTGAAGTGGGGATCCCACTTTTTCCTTTCTACATGGCAATAGGAAGTCAGCTCCATCTGCTAAGTATCCTCCCCTCCAGCTGCAGACCTCCTATCCCCAGCATGTCAGACACGATGCAGTCCTGCATCTCAGGTTCTGATTCTCGCTCTCTATTTTATTCAGTTAGCCACACTGTTATTCTAGCTGCACACTGTCTGCTTCATAATAAGAGAGCACTGTGACAGGTAAGCGCCCCTTTCCCCTCCCCCTCCTCCAAACTTCCATGTTTATTCTTAGACCTTTGATTTTTTTTGCACATGTTAGGATCAAGGAGTCCAGTTCATGAAATCCCTGTTGTGATTCTGACTGACGATGCATTCAATCTTGAGATGTTTGGATAGAATTTCCGTCTTTCTAGGCCAGGTGTGGTGGGGCACACCTATAAGCCTAGCACTCCAAGGCTGAGGTAGGAGAAACATCGTGAGTTTGAGGCCAGCCTGGGCTACACAGTGAGTCCTAAGCCACTCTAAACAATCAACAGGGAGAGAAGGGAGGAGCCAGACAGGGTGACAGGGAGATCCATCCCCCGAAGGCACCCCGAAGGGCCCACCTCCAGCCAGTACCCAACTCCCCACGCACTCATCTGTCAGGGTGGCATGCATGATCCCATCCTCCAAGAGTGCCACCTCTGCACACAGGAGAAGCTGGGGGGACAGTCTCGATCTAAACCACAACAGCCACACACGGGGCAGGGGGGATTCCAACACCGCTGCAGCATGGGTGGACCCTGAGGCCATTACACCAAGTGAACAAAAAAGCCACTCACAGAAAGCCACGCTGTACATTCTCACTCCTGAAACGCTTGGGAGAAACAAACTGATGGAGACAGAAAACAGAACGGAAACGACCCGGGATGGGGGAGGGAAGAACGACGAAGTTTTGCTTCACAGGCCTTAGAGTCCGGGGTCACCACGAGTGAAACTTTTGGGGAAACAGTAATGACAGCTGAACGACACTGTGAATGTACTGGTGCCGCTGAAGTGAAGGAGAATTTAAATGACTAGGATGGTACAGTCTGTTATGCATATCGTACTGCAAAAGAAAACAAGCAAACCCAAAGAAGTCCACAGATACATCATCTCACCACCTCCTAGAGTCCGGGGTCAGGCTCACCAGGCTGACATCGAGTGTCAGGAAGCTGGCCCTGTCTGCACGCTTCACTTGGACATCCCACATATCACAGCGCCTCCAGGTCACTGGTGGGGCTTAGAGGGCTGAGGTCCCTGGAGGACCTCTCCTCACAGCTCCCCTGACGCTCCCCTTGCCCGATCTCTTACTCCAGGGAGGGCCAAGTCCCTTCTAGGCAGTCACCAGATGAGGTCAGGCCCACTGGGAGACAGCTGATCACGTTCCCTGACGGGGCACCATATCCACCACATCCCTGGCCCTGCCTAGGGGGTGGGAATCTTCATAGCCTCCTTGGAATTTTGTCCACTCCTTTGCATGGACGAAAAAATTTCACGGAGTCTGATTTATCCTCCAATAACCAGGGAATGGTTGGTGAGAGCTGAACGTCTGCGTTTGGCTTATCAGGACCCTTGGAAAAGATGTTACCCTACGATGTTGAGGGAATAAACATGAGTGTATTCAGGTGGGCCCAGCCTGTTTTTGAGACCTAGGACCCCTCACTGGTAAGACGGCAGCTGAGGGCCCGTGCCAGGCCGGCCTGGCCTCTGGGAAGGGGGCCCCTGGTGGGTTCCAATTAAGCTGTGCTTGCCAGTGCCAAGGTCTCACTCCAGCTGTTAACTGAACTTGAAAGGCAGAAAACTGGGTCATGCAACGATTCCCGGCACCCGGAGCAGCTCCTTCTGCTAATCAGTCTCTGCCCTCTGGACGCCACAGTGCTCTGCTGAGGGCCACCTGGGGACCCGTGTGCTCAGCCCGACTTGGCGCATTCTCCAGGGAGGCCTAGGGCAGACTACCGGGCTTTCTCAAAGCCAAGGGCGGTGAAGAACCACTGGGTTGGATAATGATTTGGGAACAAATTAGAATACAAGTTAGTTTCACTGAAGGAGCGTTCAGCTTACTAGAGCAAGAAGCGCAGGCTGTGGGGAGCAGGCAGGCATTCGGGAACGGCTCGGCGCGGCTCGGCTCAGCTCGGCTCGGGGAGGAGATGCACGTTCAGAACATGCAGGTTCATCCGGTGCGCAGGTATTGATCGCTCCCAAGCTCCGCAGGGACTCTCCAGGTGGACCTGAACCCTGAATCCAGAGGCCACTGTGCCCTGGAAATGCACAGCAGACCTTACCACTGCTGCAGAGACTGGACGCTGTAACCGGAGCACAACAGAACTCAGCGCCACCAGCCTGCTCTCTGATTTGGACGAGAAAAGCACATCACAGCTGAGGCAAGAGGACGTGCACTCCGGCCTCCACTGCTCCTGGGAACGCGAACAAAATGATCGGATGTCGTGTGTGTGTATGAGTGTGTGTGTGTGTGTGTGTGTGCGCGCGCACATGAGCACACGTGTCCCATGTGCATGGATTTTTAACAAGATTACGACCTCTGGTTTCTTGTTGGAGCTGGGTGGCAGCTGCATGAGGGTATCCACTGCGCCATTCTCTCCACTTTTGTGTGTCTGGAATTTTCCATCATGGGAAATCTGAACAGAATAGACTCAAGAGACAAAACAATAACATCAATTAAAACCACGAATGTAAATTAAGAAGAAGTTGGAGGTGTGAAGAGCAGCTGAGGACGGGAGCAGTGGAGCAAGGCTCTAGGCAGCTGGTCATGCGGACGGCGTGACAAGGACGTGACACTTGGGTCCATCAGGAAGCTGCCTCCCCACCACCCCAGCTTGCCCAGGGTCCATCCCGCCCTGTGCCATGACCCACTGGCTCTCAGCAGAGACGTCTGATGCTGTGCATGTCTGCCCAGTCAGAGTGCTCCTGGGAGCACCACCGGGGCTATGGGTCTGCTCCCTAGTGCTGGGGACAGTGGGTACTTACGGCCCTGGAACAACCCCACACAGCCCTCCCTGCCTCTCCTGCTAAGTCTTGCCAGCCTTTGGGGGAAATGTTTCTAACTTAGAGACCCACGTGTTGGAGGGTGGGGGCTTCTGGGGAGGAAGGAAGAAGCCACAGATAGCAGAGGTGGGCAGGCCTGGGACAGGTGGCTGGGCATAGTGATAGCTGCCTTTCTGAGGAGCTTCAGAGAGGAGACAAGTGGATGTGCCACGTCCTTCGGTGGGGAGTAGCCAGGCAGAGCACTGTGTGCAGGCGGGGGCGGCACCCACATGTAGCCTGGCACATCCTGAGATTCTCTCCATAGCCCATCCTGGTCTTGAGCTTGCAGTCTTTTGCCTCAGCCTCCCACGCACAGGGATCACAGATTTGCGCCACCACAGCAACTGCCTAATTCCCACTGCTGCCGTGTTAAGTGGTCTGTTTCTGCTCCCTGACCGTTGTGATGGCCCAGCGAAGTGGTATTAGGGACCCGTGCTGATGATCCTGGCCTGGTCCCCGTGAGTGCCATGCAGAAGTGCAGCTGGTGAACACTGAACACCTGGGCCCCAGCCTGCACGCCACTCCGCAGCATCCCTGGTCAGGGTCCTCCATCTGCAGCCTGAGGGAAGCGCAGACGCCCCGGGCTGGGGGCCGAGCAGACAGCGAGGCCTCCAGTGAGGACAGGCAGGCTCTATTCCAGCATGGTAGATAGCATCACAGCAGGAGCATTGGAAGAGATCACATAGCAAGACAGAAAACCAGAGAGATGCTTGGGCCACAGGCATTCTTTTCACAACAATCAACCGCTGTGGGAACTAAGTGCCCAGTACAGCTACACTAATCCCTTCCAAGAGCAGTGACCTTGCTGCCTTCTCCGAGGCCCTGCCTTTTAAAGGGCAGACCACCTCAACACCCTCACACTGGACCTGGCTTTGGGAACACACTCAAACCATCTCCAAAGCATGGAGCACACGTGCATTTACCTAGTCATATATACACTTAAAATCATGCCATATTCCAAAAAGAAAGCATATTCAATCAAGTTCCCACATTATGATGCATCGGCAGGCTGGTATCTGCCATGTCCTCAAATATCAATGTTATTTTCTTAAAGAAAGAAAAGGGTCCTCAGGACATGGGGCAAATGGCAGCAGATGGAGCCTTGGAGCTCACATCCTGATTGGAAGACTGTTTACCAATCTGAGTGCCACATTCTGATGTCACCGCCAGGCTGAACAGAGAAATGTCTCACATGTTGCCAGCTGAGAAAACTTTCACATGCGCCAACTGCTCATGGCGCCATTGCCGTATCTGCAAAACCGGAAGCGTGAGAGCTGTTCTGAGGAGCGCTCATTGCAAAGGCTCTCCGGGACAAGCTACCCTGGGAAAGGGAGCACCCACAGGTGTGTCCCCAGCTGTGGAGGCCCAGGCTCAGGTGGACGGGGGAGCTCTAAGACCCAGCCTCGGGGAGAGTCTGTTTCAACATTTCTAGAACTAAAGTTGCATTGTTCCTCAAAACTTCAGTAAAGCTAGGAGTGGTGGCATATGCCTGTAAGTCCAGGGACCTGGGAGGCTGAGGCAGGAGAATTACAAATTCAAGCCCAACATGGGCAATTTAGCAAAGCAGTGTTTCAAAATTGAAAATTAAAAAAAAAAAAGCCATAGGTCAATGCAAATGTCCTGGGCTCAATCCCAAGTACAAAAGCAAGAGAGAGAAAGAGAGAGAAAAAAGAAGGAACAGAGGAAGGGAAGGAAGGGAGGGAGAGAGAGAGGGGAAGAAACAAAATTACAAGTCAGAATAAAAGCCCAACAGTTTCCCAAGATTTCCCCATTTTTCCATGAATCTCAGCCATCAGCAGTAAAAAGGAGAGTTTCTTTCCCAAGTCTCAGCCAGGCCACCGCCTTCTCTTCCCATCCCAGCATTCGAGGGCCAGGCACCCTGCGACCTGACCTTTTTCTTCTTAGCTACTTCCACCTCAAGCATATTTTGTATGACTCATAGCAATAAGAAAAGGAAGAACATTTCCCCCGGCTCCTTGCCTCTCCTGTGCAGAATGGGAAAATGAATCAGCAATAAACAGCAGGTGCCTTGAACCCCGAATGAAAACGAATGCTCACAGTTGGACAGCACATGCAGTTAGATACTGGTCAGTAGTGCCTCGGTTCCTGAATCTAATTCTTTCTGTGATTCTAGTTGCAAACTGAATTGGATGTGGATCAAATCAAATTTAATGATTAGGTTCAATGTTGACCTTACAGAGAAATTTGATTTGGTTCTCATCTGATTCAGTTTGCAACCAGAATTGTGGCAAGAATTAAGTTCATGAAGTGAGGTATCACTGTGCATCCTACTGTAAGGCTATAAATACCTATGATGCTGGCTTATGTACTTGCTATACCTTACTTTTCTTCTTCAGAGTGTATTCCTTCTACTCATTTTTTAAAAAGAAGTTGACTGTTGTCTTCGTCACTTTCTTGTCACTGGGACACAATTCCCTGCAGTCACAACGTAATGGAGGAGAGATTCATTTTGATTCATGGTTTGTAGCAGATTTAGTCCATATCTGGTGGCTCCAGGGCAGGAAGGGCATCGTGGAAGGGCCTGAGCAGAGGAGAGCTGCTCAATGGTGGTGGCCAGGAAGCAGAGAAGAGGGAGCCTAGGAGGAAACTGCACCCTTCCAGGTCCCACCCCAAGTGACCCACCTCCGCCCAATCCTCACCTCTGAGCAGCACACGGAGCTCTGACCTCATTAGTGATCAGATGCACAGAAGCGCACAGCGCCCCTCCACCTTCCCAAAGCACCGCTGCTGAATGCAGGAGACTTCGGGGGAAACATTCTAGATCTGAACTATGACACCTGAAGGACGGTGTACGGTGTTAGCCACAGCTGCCCCACAAGCCCACACGCCCTGCAGCTCTTCACTGCCCTCCTTTACCTGGTGCTTGATTTAACCCTGTTTCGATGTTCATCTCGGCCACAAGGGGTGTGAAATCCACTGCTGCAGTTTCCAGGAAGGGCCACTTGGAGAGAATGATTTGGGATTAAGGACCACGACAGTGGACAAGCGGGGGTGATTCCTACTCACTGGTCAGGCCTGCCCCACTCCACCACCGCTGCCATCTTCTCACACTGCAACCAAGCAATGGAGGCTGTCGGAGGATGCCCCAGTAAGCCCATGAGACCAAAGACAACTCCAGAAGGCGCTGCACCCAGAGTGGAGAACTACCCAAGGACTGGATTGGAGACAGGACACAGACACGGGTCCCTCTCCCCACTGCCACCATGCGGCCACAGCAGGGAGACTGCAGGGTTGAAAGAGAAGTCTAGGCCTGCGATGCTGCACTTATAGCTCGCTCTAGGAGGTTTAAAAAATTCCAGAAACACTGCTTCTTATCTGTTGTGGAAATGAGTGGGGTGCTTTCGAGGCCCATGGGAGGAAATGCTAGGCAAGCTGACTGTGGAGGAAGATTACTTTCCAGAGCAAATCTCTCGTATGGACAAAACCTCTATTTCAGAAACAGATGCCGGCTAAGACTCCTCTGTCCACAGCAGCCCAAGTCAGGGTCAGCTTTCCAGGTGAAAAAGCCTCATGTGATCACGGGTAGGACCTATGGAAGGTAACTGGACTACAGGGACGCGTAGCTGACTGCTGTCAGGAGTGGGGCCTGGTCACAGGAGGCTGGCTGCTGTGAACATGACCTGGAAGTCTCTGTCTCCCTTACAGGCTCCTCTGACTCAGCTTCCTGTCTGCCCAGCCACAACCAACTCCCCTCTGCCAGTCCCCTCTGCCATGCCATCCCACCTTGGAGCCAGCTGATTACAGATGAGACCTCTATAAACTGTGAGCCACAACAGACCTCTCTTCCCTTCAACTGCAGCAGTGAGGAAAGTGACTGAAACGATGGTCTTGCTCAGGGGCAATGCAGCCTACAGTGAAACCCTTGTGACCTGGTGCAGTGGGAACCCAGGCCCCTGGAGCGCATCGTAAGCACACACGCTAGGGTGTCGCAGGAGCAGTAAGAAGGTGCCCTCCTGAAGGGCTTTGGACGGAGGCATCACCTCCAGATTCCCCATGTCAGGGTTTGTGGAGCACAGCATTGCCACCCAAAGATACACTGCCAGGACTCTACACACAGAGAGACAGACAGAGCACGCAGAGAAAGCACTTGCTCACAGGGCTGTGGATGCGAGCTAGTTTGAAATCTGCAGAAGGCAGCCAGGGACCAGAGAAACTCCTGTCTCTGCAGGAGAATCTGCCAGCGTGCACGTGGAGTCTGCTCCGTCCAGGTAACACCCTTCAGGAACCAGAGAAAGGGACAGAGAAGGGTCTCTCCGCTGCCACCTCTAGGGCGACGGGGAGGGCTTGCTAACTGAGCTCTAAAACTGTCTTGGCAGGTGACGGTATTACCTCCCACAATTACCGGAGTTTACTATTGTCCTATTTTGCTTTTCATGACATCTTTCTAGTTTTAGCTCTGATTTATTTGGCACCAAGTCCTGGGCATGACAGGCAGCCCCTTGTCATCTATCATTCTAATGACTCCCTTGGGAAAGCACTGCCTGCTCTGCAGTGCGGAAATGCATTGCTACAAATGCCTGCAGTGTGTGTCCCCTCACCTGACCCTGCTACCTGGTGACAGCTGCACTCAGTAGGGAGGGTCCATCCGAGATGTCCTGCCACCCAGGCTGCTGACATCCCTGGCTCTGAAGGGGCAGAGGAATGGAAGAGCTGGAGGAAGAAAGGCCTCGAGGCTACACCACCTCCAAGGCCTCTCCAAGTCCCCATGGAGGCTGTGATGGAAACGTGGGCATGTATGGTTCACAACCACCACTCTTACTGCCGGAGAAACCAGTCCTCGTGGGAGTCCTCGGTGCATTGGAAGTTGTGGAGAGGAGTGTATTGGTCAGCTTTCACACCCCTGGACCCACTCCCCTCACCCACCACTTAAAGGAGAAGAGGCTTCGTTTGGCACAGGGTTCATTTTGGCTCACAGCTGTCGAGGTTTCAGTCCATGGCCAGCTGCCTCCAGGCAGAACTATCATGGCAGAAAGACACGATGCTGCTTAATTCACGGTGGCCAGGCAGTGCAGAACAGGGTAACAGTGCCGGAGAGAAAGGGCAAAGCGACCAGATAGTCCCCAGTGTCACACCTCCATGACCTACCCAGACACACCCACCAGTGGGCTTCACGAACTCCTGAGGCAGCTCCTAAGTCACTGCAGTTAACTGTCAAAGGACACATCCGTCTTGCATGGAACAGAGAAAGTCTGTGGTCTACCACGCACGCATGACCTTTGACCGGAGCCGATGGTGATCAACCACATGAGGTCTGTGGGCGTTGCCGATTCAGGGCTGTGACAGTGGCTCGGCCCCAAAGGGGAGGCTGCAGCGCAGAGCTGTGGGTCCTGACTGTTGCTCAGCAGCCTCTGTCCAGATGAGTCCTGTCCAGCCACAGGAGCCAGCTCTGCTAGGCAGCACCACCTCCAGCCGGAGCTCTGTGGGGACCACTGAGCAGTTCTGATGCTGGTTCTGTCCGGGCAGCCCTGCCCAGGCCAGGCCCCAGGGGCATCAGAAACATAGGACACGGATTCCCTGACATCCCTCCAAAAAGCAAGGAACCAGTTAGCAGCAGGCGACTGCAGCCAGCCTGGGAGTGAGTCAGCAGACAGGCACCCACGGAGGGCGTGGCGTGGGAGGGCAAGGGCGGGTGGCTGCCGAGGGCTGCCCCTTCCCATCTGGAGCATGCGGTCCGATTTCCTCCACCCCAAGCCCTCACCTTCGGCTGAACCTGACAGAAGGTGTGGTCCACCCCAGCGCCGGTGCAAATGCCCCACCACAGCGCTTTCCTTTTGGCCCTATGAAATGTTTCCCCTTTGACGTAATTTTGTTCAGTGTTCTATCATTTTTATCAGGAGCAAACTTTGAAAGTACACAATGTGTCACCCTCCGGTTCGTGAGTACCAGATGCCATCTCCTCTCTGTAGCAACGTCCACGTGTCCCTCAGAGATCTGGTGTCCCGGGGCTGCGCTGCAGGCTGCCACGCTATGCCCTGCTTCCTGCACTTACTGGTCTGCTTGAGACACACATGGGGGAGCACACAGCTGCCACGTCTGCTAGCCACTGTACAGCGTTGCTCCACTCCGTAGACATCTGCTAACGGGTTTAATCAACTCCCCATTACCAGGTGGTTTCCAATCCCTTGCGCTTTCGATTCCCCAGTGATCAACCTTGTACACTTGCCCTCTGATGCTTGACCACATATGTGTTGGTAAGTTCCTGGAAGTATGACTCCTAAGTGAAAGGGCAGGAGCATTTCCAACTGGATGGTATTGTCAAACTGCCACCTGGGGAGGTTTAATCAAACTGCACCACCCCCAGCGGTACAGGGTGGGTGAACAGTGTGACAGCGACCGAAATTAAAGGATCAAACTTGCACTCGCTAGGGAGCGTATTTTCATGTTTACTGAGTGATATTTATATTCTTTGCTTCTTTCTGTTTTTTTGATTTGGACTAATCTTTATTTATTTTTTAAAAAATTCAGTCCTTTGATTTAACACCCTTTTCAATTTGTCTTGGCCTTGATTATTTTATGGGCTTTTTCCATGCAGGACATTTTTATGTAGTTGAAATTATGAATTTCTTCTTTCTTGTTTCTGGGTTTTGGCTCATATTTTTTAAAATTATACCTAAAGATTATAAAAGTCAGGAGACTTTAAACCAACATGCACGCGCACACACACACGCATGCACGCACATACACGCACACACATGCACACACACACATGCACATACACACGTGCGCACGCGGCAGGCAAGACACAGCTCCTGAACACCCGCACACAGAGCGATCGCATGGGACGGGCTGTCAGCAGGTGCTGTGCCCTGAGTCAGCAGCCAGATGAGACCAAGGGCTGTAACTGTGCCACTGAGTCACGGCCAGGACCCAGAGGGCATGTGGGCTCCAGGGCACCCATCTTTCTTCTCCCCAGAGGAAAATTCCACACAGCCCTACATCGCCTCCACGCCTCTCCAGGGGGCCCAGGAGAAGAACCGAGGAGCAGCTCCCCTCCATCACCTCACGTTTCCTTCTAGCTGAAATTCAATTGCTGAGATGATGCTGCAACACCTTAGATTTCTGGGCTTTGGCAGGAATTTAGAGATGTAAATAAAATGCCAGGGAGCAAAGGGAGAAATGCGGCTCCTGCCAGTCCCCTTTCAAGAGGACAGAAAAGTGCATTCTGGGAAAGCTTGCCCTGCTGTGACTTCACCTGGGAGAGTGGCACCTACGAATTCTCACAGCAAAGGACACACTGCCACGAATCCTGCCCTCGCCTCAAACACTCGTAGCCCACGGGCCTTGCTGCTCTCTGAAGCAGTTCGGGAAGTCCTCTGTCCTGAGGTCCCGTGCTTGTGCCGTTGTGGCTGCTTTGACGTCCTGAATCACTTCAAAATCTGTACTTTTGATGAGCCTGTTGACTTTGGACAAGAGCCAGAGTCACACGGTGCCAGATCTGGTGCCTATGGCGGACGAGGACTCGGCATCAGGCTTTCGCGAGCCTGCCTTTCCTTTCCGCGGTAGTTCCGCGGTACTTGGCAGCAGCACAAACCGTATTTTCATCAGACTTCACAGATAAGAAAGAGGAGTCCAGAGCTTCGCCAGCGAGGTGGTGGGAATGACACCCACCATCTGAAGCAAAGGGGTACGTTCTGAGGGGAGTTAATGGCAGTGTCTTCCACTGTAATAAACTTTTAAACATTCTCCATCACGCCTCATGACGTGAGACCAACAGCCAAAGAACATAAACGACTTTATTCTTCCCACGGGCAGTGGTCTCACAGCCCCAAGGAGAACACAGCCTAAGACGCTGACTGGCCATGCCGGGCAGGTGGGGGACAGGGGCCCCTACACTCCTTTGTGGGCACTGAGGGTTCACCATCGCCCGCAGGCAGCTCAGTGGCGCCCAACCCACCAATCACCAGCTTTGGTCCTGGAGTGGAAAGTCAGATCTGCTGGTTTTCCCAGCTCTGTGCTGAGTTCTTGGCCCCGAGGCAAAGCACCCCTGGTGTGCCTGGATGGGGTGCAGGGAGCCAGAGTGGGTGGAGTCAAGCCCCCGATGGGTGTGTCGGGGAGATGGGCGGGGCTGGGGAGTGGGGAGGCCCTGAGCCACGGGCAGGAGTATTTGCAGGCTGGAATGTCCTCTCGCCAACTTTCAGCTCACACTTGGCCCCAATAATCAGCACAACAGATCAGGCTTCCCTTCAGCTGCCCCAGAAAGGCTCTTTTTGTTTCTGGTATCAAGCACTGAACCCAGGGCCTTCCCACTGAGCTGCCCTCATCCCTAAGTTTCCAGGCTGCTTCAAACTTGGTTCTGCCATGGCTCAGCCTCCCAGAGTGCCGGGATTCCAGACCTGGGCTAAAGGCAGCGCCTGAGGTCGGGCTGCAGGAGCAGATTTCCTCCTGGGTCAGATCACTCCTTGCAGGCACCCCGCAGGACTGTGTGGAAACGCGTGCGTGCTGCCCCACATGCTCCTCTGGACGACGGTCCTGCCGTGTCCACGGAGAGGGAGGGCTGAGCGCACCCCTCAGGTCCCCTGTGAAATGGAGAGAACGCACGCAGCTCCACCTTCTGCAAACCCTCTGCCTCCCTGCACCTGCTGCTGTGCGGACAGCACGGCCGCTGTGCTCTGGATGCTGCACCCCGACACAGAAGTGGAGCCCTGACCCCCCACCCCAAACCAGTGTTATGGGGAGCGGATCAGCTCGTGAGGAGAGCAGGATGATTACAGAAGAAACCCTGGCCTCCTCACCGCTGCGGTCACGGTGCCAAGTCACCATCTGGGAAGCAGGAAGTGGCCCTCGCAAGACCAGCAATTTGCCAGAATCTGTGGGCACCTCCACCTTGACTTCCAGCCTCCTCACTGTGAGAAGCCAGCACTGCTGCTTAGCAGCTGTTTACGGTGTCTGCCTTACCAATCTGAAGGGACCAAGACAGTCAGTCCCACCGGGACACTTCTTCCCTGCAGGAAGGAGACACTAGGCACTCAACGGAGGGACAGCAGAGTGCAGGGTAACTGCCACCTGAGGCTCCCTTGGGGTCAGCGGACCGGCTGAGTCCACCCAGCCAGGCCAGCGGTGCTTCCGCCCGCAGAGGCCTCCTCTGTTGGAGCTAACCTGTGCTCACCTGGGCATCTTTATTTCCTCTCCACCTTCAGAGCCGTGGGTGCTAAAGCAGATTCAGTGTGTTCCCGCAGGCCTGCGAGTTTCCCAGTGCGGTGCTCTTCTGCTTTACCAAGCAGCCATTAGTGCTTGCGTATCTCACTGATCTTTCCAGAAGAGAAGGTTGTCGAGTTACTGGCCTGCCCTGCAGAGCACGCATCCCACTTCAGACCTGGTGCTCACTCGAGCTTGTGAACTGACACTCAAAGCTTCTGTTTTATTTTCCCAGGTCTGAGAGATGCTTTTAAATGTTTTCACTGTAACTGCGGATGTCATTTTTCTTTCTGTAACATTATTTGATTTTTCTGATATTCTGTTGCAAGCTGCTTCGTGTTTTTGATGGAATGTTCCTTTTTACAAATACAGAAAGGTTGCCCATTTCTCCCAGTTGCCATCTAGCCATGAATTCCACTTTATTTGATGAGAACATAGACACACTGAGTATCCTTATCATTTAGAATGGCACTTCTGGGGATTTATTCCAATTACACACGTGTGTGATATGTGAAATGAGAGGCGCAGTGTTATTCATCGCAGGCCTTCAGGCACTAACCAACAACTAGAAAACCAAAAGTCTCCTCCCAGGGCAGGGAGCAGAGGGGAGCGGAGGGCCTGCCTCTCCACTAAGGGACGAGGCTGAGATACCGCTTGGAAGTGACCTCCGACATTTCACAGAAACAGAGCTGAGGAACAAAACATTCCACATGTCAACATCTGTGGCCATGGGGAACCTACCTATCCACTCCTCTGTCAGTACAGACTGTCCCTGGAAGGAAAGGCAGGAAATTGCTGGCTGCCTCTGGAGGGTGGAGGGGTAGGAGGCAGATGTTCACTGATCTGAACCTCTCAAATACTGAACTCAGAATGTTTAGCAATTCAAAACGTAATTAAAATACAGCATCTGCACCTGCACCTTGCATGAGCACTTGCAGTGTCCATGTCAGCTGTCACGGGAAGCATCCCGCACCTTCTGTCCACAGGTTTCTCCGTGTTCACCCTGTCCCCTGCCCGCCTGTCCTTGGCGGGAAGTCAGGTCACCCCCCTGCAGCAGACTGCAGGTTGTGCTTCTTGCTTCCTGCTTCCACCCACAACAAGCACGTGGAGCGGTGGAGCCACGTGGTGGGGCTAGGGCTCAGTGGCAGAGGTGTTGTCAACCAGCTGAGTCTCCAGTGGGAGTGGACCACAGGTATCCTGGCCACAGGTCTTGTTTTGCCCCCGGACTCTGCTCCAGCTCTGCAGTCATCCCCGCTGCAGGCCTCTCGCCAGGCCCCTGGAGCCCCACGCTGTGAGGCCAGTGGGTCCACTTGTTTATATTCACTTACTGACCCACTGAGAGATCCCAGGTCTTGACCTGAGGTCCAGTACTAAAATCTCTACCTTGGCTTCAGCCCTCAGAGGTCAGCTTTCCTGCCAGTCACCACACATTCCTGGGGACAGGGTGGACACGCAGGACCTCCCCCTCCTTAACACTCTCCCTGTGCCCCAACTTTCCACTCCCAACAGTGGCCAAGCGAGTGGATCACTTTGCACACCTGCTGGTCTGCAACGTGGTCAAAGTTATGCATGCCCATCACACTTTTGCTAGAGAATCTGTGACTCCTAAATTCACCTTCTTCCAGTCCAAAGGGAATGATGGGGTCACGTGATGAGTCTGTAACCCTCGTCACATCAGTGGTGCCCTGGGCCAGGGCCGTGGGGCCACGGAGGGACAAGAACACCTGCCTCAGCTGGACGTCTTTGCTCCGCGAAGTGCTCTTCAGGACCAGATTGGCCAAAATGCAGACTGGAACTAGAGACAAAAACTCTCCCCAAAGGCATGTGGTTAGGGACACTTCTCACTTCTAAAACTGCCTTGGACATTCTGGAAGCCGTGAGGACGGCCGTAACCTCCAACACCCGGGGCTGAGAACCCAGGTGGCCACCTTGCCAGTGCCTCCCAGGCCAAGGACTGGGCCAGCAAGTCGCCAGGCAGGTTCTCTGCTTCAAGGTCCCCAGCAAGTGGCACCCCATCCCATGGACGCACCCACATCTGGGGCTGACTGCCGAGCTCCAGTAAATGGAGCTGGGCCTCGGAAGACCCCAGACCTCCTCTCACCGAGTGGGGAAGAAAGATGGGGGCTCAGGACACCAGACCCCACAGGAAGCAGCACTGTGCACCACTGGGAAGCAAGCTGAGCATCTGACAAGCACCGACACTGAGCAGTGGCCCAGAACTACTGAAGGAAGGACACCTGCTTGACTGCAAAGACACACAGAAACCTGACTGAGTTCCATGCGAAGTGTCGACGGAAGGCAGGAAGGCCGCGCTCTGCAGCCATGGCAGGAAACACAGGCTGTGCCTGAACTAGGAAGTGGTGCTGAAGCAGGTGGCCTTGGGGTCACCTCCCGGTGGAGCTGAGCCTCAGCGCCCTGCTGCGGGGAAACAGCACCACCTGTGCAA
>PVJX010027150.1:0-25127 GCA_004027295.1 Dolichotis patagonum | reverse complement strand
GGCTGTCATAGTGTCTCTCATTCTCCTCATAACAGCTGTCCATACCTTCATGTGTGTTGAAGTTAAACAAGCAAAGCAAGCTAAGATCACTTTGAACAAAAAGTGACAGTTTTGCTGGATTTCACATCATGACATTATGGAATCAGCACTGGGTATTGTACTGTCTCTTTTTCTTCAAAGTAGTTGTTCATTTCAGCATGTGTTATATAGTTGGTTCTTGCAAATTGTTTATAAGCTCTACACATGCATGTGTCTCTACATGTATATCTATCATATCTGTATTAGCAGGAAAAACAAAACAAAGCAAGATAAAACAAAACAATTCCTAGAAAAGCATGAGGCAAAAAAGTCACATAAAACCACGATACAAGGTGATCTACAGTGGTTAGCATGATATCTCAGCAGTGTCTAACAAAATTAATAAAAAGGAAGCATTGGGAACACCCCTATATCTTTGAGGTTTTTACCTGCTTTGCCTTCCAACAGATTTAGTTTTTCTGTTTTCATATTTAGATTTTTGATCCATTTAGATTTTAGTTTAGTACATGATGATAGGTATGGGTCTAGTTTTAGTCTTCTGCATATGAATAGCCAATTTTTCCAGCACCATTTGTTAAAGAGACTGTCATTCTTCCAGCGAGCATGTTTGCCCCTTTATCAAAGAAAAAGTGGTTGAGTGAGTTTGTGGTTGTGGTTATATCTTCCAATCTATTCCACTGACCTTCATATATGTTTTTAATTCCAGTACCATGTTGACTTTATTACAGTAGCTTTGTAGTATAATTTCGAGTCAGGGATTGTGATGCCTCCTGCCTTGCCTTTGATGCTTAGAATTGCCTTTGCTATTCTAGGCCTCTTCTCATTCCAGATGAATTTTAGGAGTGATTTCTCTAGATCTATGAGGTATGTTAGTGGTATTTTGATTGGGATTGCATTGAATCTCTATAGTAATTTTGGGAGAATGGCAATTTTCACAATGTTAGCTCTTCATATTTATGAACAATGGATGTCTTTCCATTTTCTGAGGTCCTCTTCTATTTCCTTTTTCAGGGTATTATAATTTTCCTTGTATAGCTCTTTTACTTCTTTCATGAGATTAATTCCTAAGTATTTATTTATTTGGATGCTAGTTTGAATTGTGTGGCTTCTCTGATTTCTCTCTCAGTATTTTTATTGTTAGTGTATAGGAATGCTATTGATTTTTCAGAATTGACTTTGTATTTAGCTACATTACTGAATTTATTTATTATATCTAGGATTTTTTCAAGGGATTTTTGGGGATCTTCTATGTAAAACATAATGTCATCTGCAAATATTAATAATTTAACTTCCTCTTTTCCTATCTTTACTCTTTTATTTCTCTCTCTCTCGTCTAATTATTCTGGCTAGTATTTCCAGTACTATGTGGAAAAGGAGCAGTGATAGGGGACATCCATGTCTTGTGCCTGATATTCAGGAAAAGGCTTTCAGTTTTTGACCTTTTAATATGATGCTGGCTGTTGGTTTGTCATAGATGGCCTTATCCTATTGAGGTAAAGACCATCTATTTCCATTCTCTGTGAGGTTCTTATCATGAATGAGTGTTGGAATTTTTCAAAAGCATTTTCTGCATGTATAGTGATGATCATGTAGTTCATACTTTTGGCTCTATTGACATGGTGGATTACATTTATTGATTTATGTATGTTGAACCATCCCTGCATTCCTCAGATGAATCCCACTTGGTCATGTTGTATAATCTTCTTGATGATTTGCTGCACCCTGTTTGCTAATATTTTATTGAGAATTTTTGCTTCTATGTTCATTAGGGTGATTCGCCTATAGTTCTCTTTTTTAGTTGGGTCTTTCTCAGGTTTTGGTACTAGAGTAATATTTGCTTCCAGGAATGACTTAGGAAGAGTTTCTTACCTTTCATTTTCATTGAACAGTTTGAAGAGTGTCAGAATTAAGTATTCTTTGTATTTCTTAATGAATTCCATAGTGAATCCATCTGGGCCTGGGCTATTCTTTGCTGGCAAGGACTTAATTATATTTTCTATTTCATTAATAGAAATTGGGTTATTCAGCAGTTTTACATCTTCCTGATCCAGCTTTGGTAGTTCATATGTATCTAGGAATCCGTCTATTTCTTTGATGTTATAGAAACTATGAGAGTAGAGGCTTTTGAAATAGATGTTGATGATCTTCTGTATTTCCACTGAGTTGGTAGTAATGTCACCTTTTTCATTCCTTATTGCATGAATTTGAGTTTTTTCTTTCATTTTTTCAGTAAGGTTTTCTAGGGGATTATCAATTTTATTTATTCTTTCAAAGAATCAACTCTTTGACTCATTGATTCTTTAAATTATTTTCTTAGACTCTATTGCATTAATTTGTGCTCTGATCTTTATAATTTCCTCCCTTCTTTTGGCTTTGGGCTTGACTTACTCTTCTTTTTCTATATTTTTGTTTTGTAGCATCAGGTTGTTTATTTGTGCTAGTTCTGTCTTCCTGATGTGGGAACTGAGTGCAATAAATGTTCCTCTGAGGACTGCTTTCATTGCATCCCAAAAATTAGGGTAATTTGTGTTTGTAGTTTTGTTTGCTTGTAGATATTGTTTAATTTCTTCTTTAATTTCTTTTGTGACCCCCTGATTGCTCAAGAGTGTATTACTCAGTTTCCATGCATTTGTGAGGTTTTTGTAGTTGCTTTTATCATTAATTTCTAATTTCATTTTACTATGATCCAATAACATGCGTGGGATAGTTTCAATTCTTTTGTATTTACTTAAATATGTTCTGTGGGCTCGTATATGGTCTGTTTTCTAGAATGTCCCCTGTACTGCTGAGAAGAATGTATAATCTGATGTTGTTCGATGGAAAACTGTATATACATCTGTAAAGTCCATTTATTCACAGGTATGATTGAGTTTTGTTATGTCTTTGCTGATTTTCTGTTGAGATGATCTGTCCCTTTGTGTCCATGGCTTGCTAAAATCTCCTGTTACAACTGTATTTTTGCTTATTTGATTTTTGATTTCTGTTAATATTTACTTTATATAGCTGGTTTTATGGAATTTGGTGCATATATATTTAATATTGTTATCTCTTTATCTTGAAGTTTTCCCCTCACTTGTATGTAGTGACCTTCTTTATCTCTTTGGATCATTCTTGCTTTGAAGTTCACATTGTCTGCAAGCAGGATAGCTAGTCCTGTTTTTTTTTTTTTTGTTTCATTTTGCATGAAGTATTGTTTTCCATCCTTTGACTTTCAGTCTATGTGTTTCCTTTTGGGTTAGATGGGTTTTTTGTATACAGCACATGTCTGGATGTTGTTTCTTGATCCATTCTGCCAGTCTGTTTCTTTTGATTGGTGAGTTGAGGTCATTTACATTAATTGTTATAACTGTTATATATTGGTTTATTGTTGACATGTTATCTTTCTGCTGTTGTATCTTTACCTTTCCAATCTGTTTAATTGTCTGCCTTGCTTGATGGTTTTATCTTATGTGTATCTAGAATGTCCTTCAGTATTCTTTGTAGGGTTGGTTTGGTGATGATGAAGTTTTTCAGCTGTTCTTTATCATGGAAGTATCTTATTTCTCCATATATTTTGAAGGACAATTTTGCAGTCTGGTTTGGAAATGCTTTTCCTTTAGGACCTGAAATACTTCACTCCATGTTCTTCTTCACTTTATTGTTTGTGTTAAGAAGTCTGCTTTGATTCTGATAGGTTTTACTGTATTGGTGATCTGTGTGTTATCTCTGACAGCTTTTAGAATTCTATTCTTATTGTGGATTTCTGGGATGGTGGTTATTATGTGTCTGGGTGTAGTTTCATTTTGGTTATGGTTATTTGGATTTCTATATGATTCACTAATCCAAATGTCAGTTTCCATTCTCATGTTTGGGAAGTTTTCAGCTATTCCTTCTGTAAATATCCTCTTGATATCATTTGGGCTGTCCCCTTCTTTTGCCTTTATCCCTATTAATCTTATGTTATTTTCCTTTGTATCATCTTGCAGCTGTTGAATTGTTTTTTTTGATTCTTTGCTATTTTTAAAAGATCTTTCCTTTCCTGTTCACTAGCTGTGATCTTATCTTCAAGGTCTGAAATTGTATCTTCACCTTCGTTCAGGTGGTTTTGGCAGCTTTCAATAGAATTTTTGATTTCCTGCATATCTCTTTGAATCTGCTTTATGTATTGTGCTTGTTTCTTATAGTGTTCAATCGGGGATTCTATTTGTTTGCTTTGTTCCTCTAATTTTTTAGCTATGTCTTCACTAGATGTGTTCACTATTTCTTTCACTACTTTTACCCATTACCTGGGTGAATATTTCTGATTTGAATTTCTCCATAGCTTCCCCTAGTTGCTTCTTTATTTCAGTTGGTATCATTTCTGTCATTTCAGGTGTATGGCTTCTACTTTCTTCTATGTACATCACTCCTAGGCTTTCTTGGGATGGGCTGGAGATTTGAGCCTCCTTTTTGGTCTTTCCTTTTGTCATTTTTCTTTATTTCCTTGGTTTGAGTGGTGTTCCAAAACTTCCTCTGGATGTGTGGTGAATCACCTCCCTCACCCTCAGCTCCTCTAGCAGTCTCAGGTCCCCTGTAGGCACTTGGCTCCCCCAGGCAATCCCGACTCCCCTGGATTCTGTTGGCTCCCTTAATTGAGAGGCAGAAGCTGGGAGTGGAGAACTGAGGCTTGTGGAACCCCCGGGGCACAATCCCCTGTCCTCAGGCAACCTCCACTACCCTGCAGGCTCTTGGCTCCCTTAATTGAGAGACTGAAGCTGGGCCTGGAGAACTTGGGCCGTAGGAACCCCTGGGGCACAATCCCCTGTCCTAGAGGGGTGGATATGAACTCAACCACTAGCAGTGCTGGTCTTAAGCTCTCCTTCTATGTCATTTTAAAAGACACCATTTTCAAGCCAACTGATCTTTTAATACCTGAGTATAATCTGTGTTTTTCTTCTTCTGTCCTCTCACATGTAATCATTCAATCATATATGATTAAATTAGCACCAAAATGTATCATGAAACTGTGAACCTTTCCGCATCTCCATCATTAACATATTATGGTCTAAATGACATTACCATTATTATTTTTCCTGGAGAACTGTGAAAGTTTCCTGGAACCATGAAATTTTCCAACTCACGTCCCTATCCTTATACTATTTAAAATATTTTAGTTACTTCCACTGCATTAAATATACAAGTCAAATTTCTAATTCTGACTTTTAGACTCAACATTGTCTACAGCCTACCTAATTCTCACTATTACCTTTTATCACATTTACTTTTCTTTTATCTTTTTAATTTAATTTTATTTATTTTTTATTGGTACCTGGGATCTAACTCACAACTTTGTGCTTGCCAGGAAGGCATTTATACTGTTGAACTAAATCCCTGGTTCTCTTTTTCTTTTATGATCTGGTGGAATAGCATGCATTTTATTCCTCATACACACCAAGATAATTTTCTTGCCAAGAATTTGCATATGATGTTTCTTGTGAAGAACCTTCCTCATTGTTTTGATTTACTAATCTTTCTCTGTATTTAGTATTTCAATCAAATGTCCTCTATAGAGAGGTCTTCCTTTAGTAGCTTATGTTTCCACCACCTCCATAAAGTTGCATTTGCTCTTCAAACCCTGAATCCTAATATATTTCTTCTTACTGAAATTATATTTATCAAGAATCATGCTATTTTTGGTTTATTATGATCACCATAATGGTGAAATTTCTATGCCAAAGCTAGTGTTACAGTTCAGAGTCAGCTCTTTTATACTCCTGGATTAAGCAGATAGATTTTATTTGATTTCTCATTCAACCTCCTATTAACAGAATTTCAATGGATTACTCTATTAATAAGTAGAAACATCAGGTTTCTCAAGTGTAAAATGGAACATTGCAAAGACTCTTTTCATAGTCAAATGAAGCATATGAAATAGTTAGTGCAGTATCTGACATTTCATTATGCATATTTATGGAATACTGCCCCTATCATATCCTACAAAATTGTTATACATGGGTTTTTAACAGTACGCCATCCATATGAGCACAGTAAAAAAAATAAATTCATCAGAAAATGTCTAATAGTTAAAACAAACAAAGTTTTCATCTACTTAATAAAAATCAGCTCATTTGATTTTCTAGCAAATATTGTGATTTACTGAGCAAAGAGTATCTACATGGCATAAAATTTAATACTAGATAATTTAATTAAAAGCATCAATTTGGAGAGTTAGAGGTGAAAATTTCCAAAAATAAACAATACTTAGTTAAAGGAGGCTAAAAACAGTTCATTGTTGTTACTTATTTATACAAAACTTGAGAATTCTTCGTAGTATTTAGGCTATGTGAAACTAGGCAAAGCATCGATTGAAGTTAAAGAGATGAGCACTGTGAGGTAGAGTTCAATTTTTAATTTTCTTTCTTGAATCTATGCTGTTTCATGTTAAAAAAAAAACCGAACAGAATTGCCTTCCTATTCTAAGAATAATTCTTCTTTTCTAAAATGAGGGATTGAATTAATGAGCTATGGGTTGCAATTAGCATAGATTACATACTAACAAGTGTTTGGAATTTCTTTCATGTGCCTGAAAGAGAAAGGTCATATACCTGCATATAATTGTTGTAGACAATGATTGAGATAAATGCAATGAAGTAGCAGAGGAGATTAAAAATCTACAACCAAAAAATCATGATTATATTGCATAAAATTTTTACCATCTTGAATTCTTGTTAAGACATGATAAAATTATTGATAATTCTGTGATTCTATAAGAATTTGAATGTTTTAGAGATGCTCATGTAATATATAGTCATGATGTAAGAGGTCACTTACTTTGGAAGTTGTCACTATCTAATTGATCTATTTTTTAAAACTAGGGCTGGAAATGTGGCTCAGTGGTAAATCCCTCATTTGGTATGAATGAGACCCTGAGATAAATTCCCAGCACTGTATAATTAATTAATTAATTAATTGTGTTTTAATTTTTTTCATAAAATAAAGCAAAATTCCATTAATGAACAATAAGAGAACACAATACATATTACATTATATATTATTATATCCACTGTAGTTACTCAGAGCACAAGGCATATGACAAAATACTATTAGAAAAAAGAAATGAAGTAACATAAATCTTTCTTTCCAATAAAGTGTGCCAAAATCATAGTATAATTGAAGTCAATTGGGATATATATTGAAATATTTTTAAAATAATGGAATTTGGAGAGGTAATGGACTTCTTCTTATTTACTAATTATCACTTTTCTATTTTGTTTTTTATTTGTGTTTCTTATATATGAGAAACTGTGATATTTGAGGTTTTTATTCAACTCATTTCATTTGTCATTGTTCTCAAGTTTCATCCATTTACCTACAAATGATTCAAGTTTATTTTTTTGAAGCTGCTTACTAATCCATTGTGCATAAATAACATATTTTCTTTATCAATTAACCTGTAGCTGGACGTATGCATTGTTTCTAAAATCTAACTTTTATAAATTGTGCTGCTATAAACATGGGTACACATATATCTATTTAATTTGAAGATTTTTATTTTTTATAAAACTACTTTGAAAGGGGCTAGCTGAGACAAAGAGATCTTTATTTTTAGTTTTTTGAGGAATCTCCACAAAGTTTTCTACAAATATATCATTTTACATTCACACCAACAATGTCGTAGAGTTTCTTTATCCACATGACCTCAACAGCATTTGTTATCAGCTTTTTGTTGGTAGCCAGTATTTCTGGGGTAAGACGATATTGCAGTGTAGATTTAATATGCATTTATCTGATGGCCACAGATGATAAACATTTTTATTTATTTATTACCCATTTTTACTTGTTCTAAAAAGTATCCATTTACTTTTGTTGCCCATTATTTTTTAAAGATTTGTCTTTTATTTTGGAGACACTAAATTTTTAATTATTTTAGTATTCTTGTTCTTAGTCCTGTGTCCAATGAAAAAACAGTGAAAAATTTTTCCTATTTTTCACACTGTTTCTTCACATTATTGGTTTTTGCATTTGTGGCTTATTTAATGGTCTTTGTATGATTTTTAAATCAAGTCTCTATCTACAATTAACCTTGTCTCTATCTACAATTCCTAATGACTTCTTAACTTTAGCAGAAATGTGTCTCCTCACTTAAATTTCCTATATTTATATTATTATGCTTTTTTCTCCTTCCTCTCTTACCATGTCTCTGCCTCTGTTTTGGGCACTTATTTCTCCCATATAAAGCACCTTGAGGCTGTTTTCTATTGATCAGTTTGTTGGATCTGCACTCTTCTTTACATGCCCCTGTTGGGTGTATTCATATATTATTATGATATGCATTTTCACTATATCCCTAGGCCAGTGATTGCTATTCTATGGCATGCATGCCACATTGGACTGTTTATATCTTTGAAAGTTCTAAAAGTTTCACTATAACTGCCCTATACCATTCTCTAATCTAAGATCTTATCAGATACCTTTTTATTCAATCAATTTCTAAGTTTTTGGGTGTAAAAACAAAATAGATTTGTGACTTAAGTCTACCATTAACTAGCATTTTGTGTGTGTGTGTGTGTGTGTGTGTGTGTGTGTGAGAGAGAGAGAGAGAGAGAGAGAGAGAGAGAGAGAGAAGAGAGAGACAGATTGAAATTGAAATTTGGATTAAATCATCTTTAACAAAGAATAATAGCAAACAAGTTCATTATAACAAGTTATATTTAGGTTCATACGAGAAAAAAATGGATAAAAGCTTTTGTAGATACCAATTTTTATATAAATATAAAACTTTTTTATTAGTAGTAGTAATTATGCATTCTTTTCTATTGCTGTTTTTCAATTAGTTTCCATTTCTTTTGCACTTATCTTTTTCAAATTTCATACTTACCTTAGAAAACTACAACAACTTGTTCTCTATTTTGTGTGAAGTTATAAACATTATATTTCTGTTAAACTGAATAATATCCTAACCATCTATTTATTTGCCATAGCACACTGAATATTGTTCAGCAGGTTGTAGATGATTATATATATATATATATATATATATATATATATATATATATATATATAAAAGTTTGGCCAGAGAAAGCCATAATTTCACTGTTTTATAAGTTGAAATTTTTTATTTGTAAATAATGTGGTTTTCAGTTAAGACATTCGTCTTTATCTGTTTTGTTTATCAGAATATATTTCTTGAGCAAACATTTTGTGTCAGGTATATTGCTAAACATTTTGGATATGTGTTTGCATGCTTATTTCTTTCAAATATTTTAAAACTTTTCTACAAAACTAAAAGTACCTATACCTTGTATTCTGTTAGTCTTCTCTAAAGAAACTAGTATTAATTGAAAATATGGACACTCAAAATATCATACAAATAATATGCCTTAACATTCTTGCTTTAATTACTGTATTCCTTAAAACTAGAAATGTAGAATAGTACTTAGTGATAGGTATAACTGAACTGTTTGGAATCTTGATCATAGCAGTGTTTTGAAGAGTGTGGGTATATATATAATCTCACCAATTTGTACAATCAGTCTAGATTCATGTATTTCACTGTATATATGAATTTAATTAAAACTGAATAAAATATAGAGTGCTTAGGATCAGAAGAATTAAACTGAAAACAAGAATAAATTTTCAAAACCTTTGTAATGCTCACAATTTCATTAATAACGAATGTCAAATGTTTAAAATTTCCAGCACTTCTAATGTGATTCACTTTTCTGCATGATCTCATTTTCTTTTCCTCTTTCTTTTCAATCTGTTTTAGACACATATGCCTCATTGTTGATTCTTGAATATTCCAAAATCATACTGAGAGCTCTTGCACTGGTTATTTCCTTTCTCTGAAATATTTTCCCTAGATTTTTGCATAGCTAACTCACATATTTTTAAATATTTGTTCAAATGTGAATTTCTTAGTGAGGCATCTCTCACTATCTTATTTAAAATTGCAGTGTTTCTCACCTCTTACATTCTCTTTGTTATTTCATCTACATTTTTTCAGAGAATTTACTTCTTTCCAGTAGGTTATTTAAATTTGGTATTGTTTATTATGTTGATTGTTAGTTGCATGTCAACTTCTTGTTTGGTTAACTGATACATATAAGATTAAACTAGAGAGTACCTAACACTCAATATTTATTGAATAAATAAATTCAGGATTTGTTAGAGAGATAGAAAATAATGAATGAATTAATGAGCAGTTATATAAACACGGGTAAAGCTGGGCCTTATGTATTTTAAATTTTACTTTTTATAAATTAGATTATTTATTCAAAAAGAGTGAAAAAAGCAAATTTGAATTGAATCATGAAATATGAGTAAGGTTATGTTAGTCTTAGATAGTAGGGAATTTTTTATCCAATAACACCCAACTAAGTCAGACTGCAAAATTTTATCATAATATGGAAAATTAGAAGATGACATACAATGTTGATTCAAGGGACACTATCACAGCATGTATAATAAAAGGTGTAGGGACAAAAATCAACAATATATTATTGTGACACTGCTCACAATTAAAATAAATAATAAATTACAAAATATTTGGGGGAAAGATAAAGTTCTAAGTCATGCATGGTGATTTCTTTAGTGCATTTTTTAAAATCATAAACTTTGGGGGCCGGGATTTAGCTCAGTGGCTTAAGTGCCTGCCTGGCAAGCGTGAGGTCGTGAGTTCGATCCCCGGTACCAAAAAAAAAAAAAAAAAAAGCCTTTTAAAATCATAAACTTTGTAATGACTTTTTGCCTGTTTCATAACTATCTTACATGTGGCCAATTTTCTGCACCCAGCGAATGGATGTGACTAGTTGCCTCCTTGCTCCTCCTCCATCCTGAGAATTCATGTCTTCTTGTTGACCTCTGGCTACCAAAAATAAACTCTACTTTCAAAATCCATCTTTCTTAAACAATGTTCAATTTTCTGGACATTCTCAAAATTCTTTCCTATGCTAAAAAATTCCAACACATACCTCTCCAACTAATTCCTATGTTCCATGCTGTAAGGCTAATTTTTTTTTTTTATTTTAAAGAGAGTAAAATTAAACACAACCAAAGAGAATAAAAATAAGCAATGTAAGAGTCATAAATTTCAAAGCAAGACAACCAGAGATCTTCACTATCTATCATATTGTCTCTTGTTTTCTTCCAAATAGTTGTCCATATCTTCAGATACAGTGAATTCATACAAAACAACATACTATAAAACTGATCGAACAGGATGATGAAGGCTTTTAGGTCTTCAACACTAGACAATAGGGAAGTCAACAATGGCTGTCATAGTGTCTCTCATTCTCTTCAAAATAGTTGTCCACTTCTTCATATATATTGAAATTAAACAAAACAAAACAGACTAAAATCACTCTGAGTGAAGAATAGTAGTATTGCTGGATTTCACATTATGATGCTACGGAATCAGCTCTGGGTACTGTAGTGTCTCTTTTTCTTCAAAGTAGTTGTTCATCATACAATATATAATCAGTTCTCATAAACTGTTTATAAGTTGTACACATGCATGAGTCTCTACATGTATATCTATCCTTTTGTATTAGAGGGAAAACAAAACAAAGCAAGACAAAACAAAACAAATTCCTAGAAAAACATGAAATGAAAAAGTCATATAAAACCACAATACAAGGTGATCTACAATGGTTACTATGATGTCTCTTGTTATCTTCAATAGAATTGTCTATATCATCAGGCATAGTATAATTGAATATAGCAGTACATAACAATATTAATAAAATGAAACATTGGAGACATTATAAGACTTCAAAAGCAGGTAATAATCAAACCAGTGTGGGTATCCTAGTGAATCTTGTCATTTTCAGTGTAGTTGCCTATACTCTCAGACTTGATACTATCAATCATAACAGATTTGAATAAAATCAGTTAATGCAAAACAGCAATCTAACAAAACAGATTCAAATAAGATCAGTCATAATAAGACAGTGTAAGTTATACAGGGCTTCAGATTAAGTTGATAGGAAATTAAGGATGATTACCATACTGTGTCCTTCTATTTTCAGGATAGCTGCCTGTGACCTCAAATCTAGTATAAGCAGACAATCTGGAACAGAATATAATCCATCTAAGCAGAGTGGTGAGAGTAATATGGATTTTAAATCCTGATCCACTATTAACAATATCCTTTGCCTTCCTTTTTTAGACAATACTTCCCCTTTCACTCCCACAGGGTGCACTGCACATTTTGGGTCCCACCAACTCCCTCAGATTTTAGATTGGAAGGACAATCTGCTATTTACCTAATTGGTTCCTAACCTTCTCACTCCTGGACTTGATCTCAAATTGTATTCCTTTACATACAAAAGGCTTTGTTATAACTGAGTAGTTCTCTACTGCACATACCTATCCTGTCTTTCCAACCTATCTACAGGTGCTAGTTGAGTTGCTCCTATTTCTCTTTGGTTCTCTGTCACATAGAGCATTGCTCTCTCATATTTAATTTTCAGTCCATAAATTGTCTTTCAGGTTAGTTATATTTCCTATGCAGAGTATCTCTATGGGCCCTACCTCCTGATCTATGCTGCCTGTGTTTCTTTTTGTTAGTGTATCAAGGCCATCTATGTTAGATTATAGCCAACCTTCTCTGCCTCATTTCTGCAATGCTATTTTTCTTCCATTGGTTGTCTATTTTTCTCTTTCATTCCACTGTGTGCCCCATTCATTGAGGCCTCTATGCCACGTTCATGAAATCCTGTTATTTCTCTCTCTCTCTCTCTCTCTAGAATATCTTTCATTATTTTTTGTAGGGTTGGATTGATGGTTACAAATTTCCCCAGTTCCTCTTTGTCATGGAAGGATCTTGTTTCTCCATTAATTTCTAGAGAGAGTTCTGCAGGGTACATCAATCTGGGCTGGATGCTATTTTCTTTCAGGGCTTGTAATACTTTGCTCCAAGCTCTTCTTGATTTGATGGTTTGTGTCGAGAAGTCTTATGTGATTTTGATGGGTTTTCCTTTATAGGTAATCTGTTTCTTTTCTCTGATAGCTTTTAACACTCTGTTCTTGTGATGAATTTCTGGGATCTTGATTATTATATGTCTCTGTGTATCTCTGTTTTGGTTGTAGGTGGCTGGAGTTCTGTATGTCTCATACATCTGGATATCATTTCCTTTTCCTATGCTTGGGAAGTTTTCCTTAATTATTTTTGTGAATAGCCTTTGTATTTCTTTTCTATTTATCCCTGATTCTTCACTCACTTTTTTTATTCTTAAGTTATAGATCCTCTTGTCATCTTCTAGCCTTTGTATTGTTACTGCCTGTGTCCTTGTTATTTTTAAAAGATCTTTCCTTTTGTGATCAGACATTGCAAACTTATCTTCAAGTTTTGTTACTCTATCTCTATTTTCTGTCAGGCAGGTTTTCCAGTTTTTGATGGAGTTTTTAATTTCCTGGTCATCTCTTGGAATCTGTTTCATGTATTCTAGGGTTTTTTTTATATTCTTCATTGAACACTTTTCTCCTTTTTTGTGTTCCTCCATTCTTCTGTCTGTGTCTTCTTAAAAGGTACTTAGCATTTCTTTTAATAATCTTATATCTTGCTTCACTTCAATCAATATCTCAATTTTGAGCTCATCTATGGTGTCACAAAAATATCTCTTTATGTCTACTGATGCTGTGTCTGATATTGCATGTTTGCTGTCCTCAATCTCTTCTGTATTTACCTCTCCTTGATCAACATTTGCAGGGATGGGGGATGGGGACTTTTTCTTATTTATTTCTCTTGTCATGTTTTGGGTTTCTTCCATACAGGTGTATAGTGGATGTCCCAGCCTGCTTCCTTGCTGTTTAAGGTTCTTCTGAAGCATGCTAACTAGGGAGAGGGATTACTGCCCTCTCCAGTTTCCTGTTGGTCACTGAGGTGCAAGCAAGGACAGTGTATGCTGGCTCCTCCCTTCCAAGCCAGTCAACCAACAGCCATCTTCACCACGTTAGTGTGTGCTGCACGTACAGAATCAGTTTGGGAAAACTTGTGAAGCAGGTTGAGCAGATCCCACCAATCTGCTCTGTGTAAGGAGTAACCAACTGAAGTCACTGCCATTCCTTGTTCATGCCTGTCCTGCAAGTTACCAATATGTCTTCCCGTTGGTCACCTCTTTCCTATGGGAGGGTCTTATTCTGAGCACTCACCGCAGGTTAATGTAGGTCTCCATGACTGCTCTATTCTCCATTGTGCTTACCGACCCCAGACTTCAGCATGGCCACGGCTTCAGTGGTGAGCATGCTGCAACCCAACCCTACTGCGAGTTTGGGTGGCTCCAGCGAGAGTGCCAATGGCAGCTCTGTGACTGGGTGTTTGACCAGCTCTTTTCCCTTTAGTTTCTTCCTGGATGGAGAGGATCCATCTCTCTCCATCTGGTTCTCTCCAGGATATTTTATTCCAGCATCTGAGTTGTTTCTCTCAGGGAGGCTCTGTATTTTGCTGCTTACAAGATCTTTTGCTTAAGACCCACCATCTTTAGTTCACCCCTAAGGCAAATTATTAATTATGGCATAAATTTTTATTTTGGTTACTCTTCTAGAAATAACTGTAGATTAACTGAGGCCATTAAATTTTAAATTCAAATTTAGTTGAATGAATGAAATATGTTTGAAATCAGGATAATATGAACTAATTTATAAAGTGTGGAATTTCTGGTTCTTTTCCAAATCACAATAAATAGGTAGAAATTTTTCTTCATATATTTACATTAGATCTAGCTAAAATTTTGTTCCAGTTAAATGAGGAGTAATGACATAAGAAACAATACTGTCATATGAATCAATATTGTTATTGAAAAGAAACATTTCAGATATGGAAATCAAGGTCTTTAAAAATAAAATTTCAATAAACAAATACCTAATTATAACAGGAAAAATTAAGTATAAGAAATAAATTATGAAAAATATTGACCATGTGTTTTTAACAATCAAAATACATAACAGTGTGAGATCATTTAGAATTTAGTAATGTCCCAAATACATTGCATTATATAAATGATACATTATTCATATCAATATATCAAATATAATTTAATATGTGTTATCTACATAAATATATATTGTGTAAATTGTTTAGTAATATATGAAACACAATAATAAGTATTCTTAAAATTATAATGGTGAAGGTTAGATAATCATATGGGAAATTAAAGTGAAAAGATAATGGTAAGACAAATAAGCAGAAGAAAATCTATGATATTGCAAGTAAAAAATGGGGACAAAAACACACAGAAATACAAACACATGAAAATATTCATATTATTGTGCTAGAATTTTTATTTACCTTCAGTCTTTTAAAATATTCTTTTGTACGATATTTTTAGTTTTTAAATTTCTACTACTTTTAAAATAGTTAAGACTTCATATGGTGAGGGAATATACTTATAATGTGACACATCATGGTGGGCTTAGATTTCTATATAACAATTTTGACTGGACTAGTACTGAGTAGTTCTCATCCATAATTGGCCACTAGAATGACTCAGGGAACTTTCTTAAACATGGTTATTGCTGGATTCTATCCATCTTCAGGGACTTTTGCTTGTTAGAATTCATGTGAAGTCCAGGAACTTTTGTATGAAGAATAAATATTAAACATGACAACCTAGTACCTTTATGTCTATAAAATCTATGTATTACATGATTTGATGTGGTTCTCAAAACATCAAGAAGTCTACATAATTAATGAAGTTTTAATTTTTATTTTTTCTGCTTTATTCTCAGCCTGAAGCAGAGTGGATTCATAAGCTGCTTTAAAGAACAACTGAGCCCTTGTTTTCACAGAATGGCCTTACCACACCTAGTGCTAGCTACTACTCTCAAATGAGCATACCTACTTCTGTGGAACTGTAATAAATAAAAACAAGTCTTCCATGAGTACCAGAAGCTACATTTTTGCATATAATTTATCAAGGTGCACTCATAATTTTTATATCTCTGATGTTGGGAGGACAGCACAACATAATAGCTACATGTCGTCTAGCAAAATCATTCAGTTTATTGGCACATTGTGAAATAGGGAGATAGAAGTAGTTAGAATACCAGTATCCCCTCAATGGCACCCTTGCAGTCACTCAACGAGATCCTACAACATCACATCTCTTAAAGTAAGTAACACTCCACAATAGCATCAAGTTGAAGATTAAGTCTTTAGCATATGGATTTATTCAGGATGACTGATATTCAAAATATAGGGTACTAATCCTGATCCAAAAATCATATTTTCAACTCTTAATAGAAACTGCATTTGTTCCATCTCCAGGAGTCCCCAAAATTTTCCCTATTCTAGATTTGTTCAAAAGGTTAGGTCCAAAGTTTCCTGTGAGGTGCAAGCAGACAGATAATTTATACAGGTGAAAATAAAATAAGACACAAATTATGAGCTATAGTTTGCCTACTTGAAGCACAGCTTTGAGACCCTTTAAGAAATCCAAAAGAGCTGGGCATGGTGGCACACACCTGTAATCCAAGCACTTGGGAGGTTGCAGTAGGAGGACTGCCACAATTTTGATCCCAACCTAGGCTACACAGTTAGTTAAAGGCTGGCCTACACTATATTGTGAGACGTTGCCTCAAAAAACCAAAAGAAAGAAAAGAAAGAAAAAAAAAGAAGCAAAGAAAATTATCCAAAAGAATGTTATATACTTACAAGTTAAAATAACAAAGGGTAAATATATACTTTGGTATATTCTAAAATCTGAAAATAGGAAAACTAGCAAGAAGTGACTTGAAAAGCACAATATTGAATCTCAGGAGGATAAATATGAAATCTTATTGCTCCATATCCAGCACCTAGGATATAGTATAGTAGGATGTGGACTCTCAAGGCATGGAGAAGATTTACTCATTATGTCTCTCACTATGCTGTTTTCAGCTTCCCCCAGCAGATGTTACATATTTCTTTCATGATTTTCTGTCATAAATTTGTCTTCATTCCCACATCCTCACATACTGACTGATCATGGTCTTGTTGCACCCTACCACACACTACTGGTTTTCTAGTCTTTCCTTTGAAATATTAGTACAAACATTTATTACTCTTACAGTCTCTATGCCTGTAATAACACTATTGCATGGACAATGTCATATATATGTGTATATATATATATATATATATATATATATATATATATATACATATATATATACTATATATACACATATATACATATATATATATATATAGAGAGAGAGAGAGAGAGAGAAGCCCTTTCATGTTGATATAAGTATTGATATAAGTACATTTGCTCTCCCATGTCCTTCTGTCATTATTATGATTTAGCTATAAATCATCTCCCAAAACTGTCATGTACTTAGTGTTGGGACATTTAGAGAGCGATTATAACACAAAGGTGCTATACTCATATGTTTATTTACTCACTAATATATACTCCAACTGAGTATGCTGTTAGGAGGTGGGCTCTTGTTAGATGTAGGTCACTGTAACATGTAACCTGGAAGTGTCTATCTCTGTCTCTGACTTTTCTATTCTCTGTCTGATTTTAGAATATAGGAGTGAATCAGTTTGGACTGGGCTTTTCTTATTTGCAAGTAATTTATTACTACTTCAATTTCATAGCTTGGAATTAGATTATTCAGTGATTTTTTCAAAAAGTCTTCCTGGTTCAGTTTTGGTAATTTGTAAGTATCTAGCATATTACCCATTTCTTCTGAATTTTCCAATTTATTGATCTATGGTTTCATAAAGTAGTTAATAATAATGTCTGTTTTGACAGTGTTCATCACAATTTCAACTTTTTCATTTTTAAATGCATTGGCTCGGGTTTTTTACTCTCCTTTATTAGTTATGTTGGCTAATGGTATGTCTATGTTGTTTCTTTGTTCAAAGAACCAACTGTTTGACTCATTGACTGTGTTGTTTTTTACCTCAATCTCACTGATTTATACTTTCATCTTTATAATATCCTTCCACTTACTAGCTTTTGGTTTGGGTTGATTCTCCTTTTCTATTACCTGAAGTTGTATCATTAGGTCCTCCATTTGGGCTCACTATGTATTCATGATGTGAGGATTCACAGCTATAAACTGTTCTCTTGGAACTGTTTTCAGTGTATCCCATCAATGCTAGTGTGGTGTACAGAATTTACCATTTAATTATAAATTCTGTCATATTTCTTTCTTGATTTTTTTCTGTAATGCATTATTTAGTTAAGACTGTATTATTTAATTTCTGTGCATTTGCATAATTTCTGTCTTGTTATCTAAATTCACTGCATTGTGATTAATATATGTGATATTGTCTGCCAGCAACCTGCAGTGAGCCAGGAACACACACTGAGGCCCACAGGAACTTGGCAGCTATACCCAGTTGACAGCCCAAATTCAGGAATGATAGGTATGGCTTGTGGGGATTGGGAAGCTTCACCCAGTGACCTGCCCACACCCAGGAACTATCTCTGAGGCTCACACGGGCCAGGGGTCTGTGTCCAGTGACCTGCAGTCATCTGGGAACCGACAGTGAGACCCATGGGGATTGGAAGTGTGTGCCCAGCCAAATGTAGTCATCCAAGAACCCTTGCTGAGACTGCTGTGCTTTGGAAGTCTGTACCAGTGACCTGACTGCACCCAGGGACAATTTCTGAGACCCATGAGGACTAACAGTCCATACCAAGTGATCCACAGTCATCCAGGAACACTCAATGAATGAGAGTCCAACTACAATGATCTTTCCACACCTGGAAACCATCTCTGAAGATGGTATGGGCCAGCAGTCCATTCCCAGTGAGTATCACTCATGTGAAAACCCTCAGTGAGACATGTGGAGTCTGGTAGTATGCACCTAGTAACCTGTGCACATCTGAGAACCATCTCTGGGACCTGTGGGGATCAGGAGTCTGTGATTAGCAAGCCACAAGCATCCAGGAACACACAGTGAAGTCCGTGGTGACTGGAAAGCTGTGCTCACACACAGGAATCATAGCTGAGGCTTGTGGGGACTGGAAAGCTATACTTAGTGACATATCCATGCCCAGGAAGAATCTCTGAAGCTTACAGGGACCAGAAGTCTAAGCCTAGGTACCTACATCCAACAGCAACCCTCAGTGGTGCCATTGGAGATGGCATATTGGAATTAATTTACTGGGATTCCATTAACATTTCAATAGAAGTAAAAATATAACCTTCCAAATTTTGAGGAAGATTAGAAAAGGGATTATAATATTTGAGGTAAATATTCAACATTTGGGTTACAATAGTACTATATCCAACAAAATTACTCTTTGGAAATGAAAGAGAAAGTCTTATGCAGACAAGTAAAAATATAGGAAATTCATTACTAATAGACTAAGAAATGCTATCACTGCTTTACATCTGGAAGTGAAAAGGCAACACCTATAATGATCAAAATATTCAAAAGAATAAAGTTCCTGGTTGTAGCATTATAAAAATGAACATGAGAATCAAAACTTATTTACACACAAAATGCCAGTCACAAAGATAAGTAAAAAAGGTAGAAAGATACAAGTAATATATAAAACCACCAAAATTTTTAAAAAATAGCAAGAATCAGTTCTTATTTCTTATTGACATTAATTATATAAAGTAGAGACTGGACAAATGGATTACAACTCCAATGTTATGCTCATTATACAAACTACCATTTAAAAGTTCATATGCTGAAAGTAAAGTGATGAAAAAAGATATTCTGCGATGAACAACTAAAAGCAAACAAGAATACATAGATTTATAGTAGAGAAGTCAGCATTTAAATAAAAAATATTTAAAATGTGGATAACCACATTATTTATTGTAACTATCAATTCTGATATATGTAAGTGAGTGAATATTAGCATTATATATTCATTCAATATATTTAGCCAACAGTGGAACAATAATTATATAAAACAAATACTATCAGATCTAAAGTGAAACATATATTTTAGTGCAGTAATATTTGGGAAATTTAGCAGTCCATGGACATATAATCCATATATAAATTCAAAAAGATATATCACAGTTGAGCTATGCTGTAGAGCATCATGAAAAGACATTTACAGAGGATTTCATACAACAAAAAAGACATATTTTCAAAGGCACACAGGACATTGCCAAAGGTGACTCCATGTTATGATAAATGAAAATATTTGACAAATTAAAAATAAATAGATACTGTGGCCTATAATTTCTCTGACCACAACGAAATAAATCTTGGGAAACAAGAAAAAAAATTTCTAATGTTCGAGTCAATGAATACTAAGTAAAAGTACACTGATAGTGATATTTACAATGAAAAAGTTTCAAATGAACAACCTAACAGTATATTATGCTGCTTTCACAAAATAAGAAGATACAATTATATGCAAAAGATAATGCAAGGCATGAAGTAAATGTATAGTCAAAAAACTATAAATATTGAATAAAAATAGATTTATGCAAAAGTAAAAAGTACAGTAAGTCTTTATTTAACTAGACTAACAAAAATATGAAATACAAACAAATAAATTAGTGATCAAACTGATACCACAGTAATACACTAGAACAAAACAAACATGAACAATTACATTCTAAAGTATTCAAAAATTTTAAATACATACAACATACCATGAGTGAATGAAAAATTAATAAGAACTTCAAGTCACTGGAGTAGGAGCTGGCAGTAAATCACAATCTTTCTGGGATCTGGAATGGAGACACTACAGAAAAAGAACTACTTTGTGAGGAGAAGTAGAAGAACAGATACAGGAATTGAGTAAGAGTTGACAGGAAAAATTCAATCACCAGAAACAGAATGTGGAGAGTAGAAAACAAGAATACGGAATGCTAATACCAGATCTTTATGTTTGTAGAAGTACCTCACTCTGAAATAAAAAAGTAATCAAGAAAAGGGCCAAGAACCCCAATATTAATTATAGCGTGGTAGCTCTAAGCTGAGGAAAAGCTTACATTGTAAGTTTGCAATATAGTGTGGGGTTTTACTGTGAAAAGGATTCCTTAAGAATGGCAGGATACATTTGAAGAAGAAATTTCCTATAGCACTCAACATAATATGGTATAATGAAAGAAGCACTTTGTTCTTAAAGACTGAAACTCTCTTGAAGCCTGAGAACAAATACACTTCTCAGTCTCTGGTGTCAGACAACTCCAGTGATTGGTGGGAAAGGGTCACAAGACAGGCACAAATAAATGGAAAGAATAGTCATAAAACTTATGAGCAATTTAAGCAATGATAAATGTAGGGTGTTGATTGCTTGAGAGTGGCCAGCCTTTTCCTCTGTGATGAGGAGCCAAGCACCTTACATTAAAATTTTTGAAGGGCTTGGGTTTGAAAATTCCAAGATAGAGCCAAGAATATTTTCTGGAGCTGCTCACTGTTCTCCTGTAGCACAAAACTCTGTGATGTTTTCTTCCCCACCTTTCAACATGATCAGACATATGTCTCTGTCAAACAATTTCCACATTTTTAGGTGAATGAATACAAACCTGAGGAGCAGTGTAGCACTTCAGAAGCCCAGATGTGACAAATCTAGTTTAAAAGGCTTACGTGCCCATAGCAGACTATCAATAAATACTAAAAGCCTCTGGAAAGAATATATAGCTGCAAGAGAAAACTTATCATTGAATGACTGTTCCTAAGGGAAATGCAGAGCAGCACTCAGTATACACAAAACAATAATTTTCAAGTGTATGTTTAACCACAGCATAACTGGTGGATGATACAGATCATGGAAACAAAGCACTCAGTTATTTGACACAGTTTTCTATTTCCTTATTTTGTTGCTATTCAGTTTTAATTTTGTTCTTTGTTACTTCATTTGTCTGGTATTTCTTTCTCTTTCTTGTTGATTATTGCTTTTCCTATTACCTTTACAAACTTCCACTGACTTTTAAAATTTGCTTTATAATATTTACATTATTTTCCTTTCATTTTGTTTTATATTTTTTTCTTTCCTCATATTATTTTGCTGTTCTCATTTCCATTTCACATTACCATTTTAATTATTACTATTAAATATTTTTATTATTTACATTTTTGTGTACATCATTATTGTTGTTTTTTATTGTTATTAATGGTGGAGTAGCTATTTTAGTTTTTTTCACTCTGTGTCACTATCTGTTTTGTCTTTGTATTATTGATATTGTTGCAGTTTATTTTAGTCTCTTTGAAGTGGCGCAGGGTACCAAATTCTTAAAAGAAGACTGGAAACTAGAAAGTCACAAATAGAAGTGGAAATAACATCCAAAAATAGAAACATGAGATGAAAAGGTAAAACCATGCCTTGAAACCACCAACTCTCCAAAAGAAAATACTTGGGACATGAAGGGAGAAGAAATCAAAAGTTTCACAGCTGAATTATTCAAAAGGACAGCACAGGATATAAAACAGGTCAACAATGTACTGGATGGCTATAAAGAAAACAATGTACAAAATACATGAAACAATTTACTGTGTCTATGGAAGAAACTAAAAAACAGCTAGCTGAACTAATAGAAGAATGCAGAATATGAATTCCAAAAGAAAAAACAATTAGAGCTCATGAAAAGGTAACAAACAAATTCATGTAATCAAAAGTGTTATCAGAAGTGTGGGCAGCAGACATGCTCAATATGGGGGCAGATGTCAGAACTATGAGACAGGGAAAGCATCAGTGATTAATTATTGAAAAATGTTGTATCTTAAAAACAATAAGAGAACATGAAAAATGAATTCACTAGCTTCCAGATAATGCAAAGATGACTGATGAAAGTTTAGAGTTAGTGAAATATGAGAAGACACATATTTGGAAAAGCTTCCAAATATGGCAAGAAAATTTAAAACAGATAAGATAGAAATATAGAGTCCTAAATAACCAAAATCAGAAAAGAATCTCTTCACAAAAATTTGAACTTAAATTATAGAAGTCAAGCACAAGAAGAGACTCTTAAAAGCTGTTCGATTAAAAAGAAAAAAAAAACACTTATAAGGATAAATATTATACTTATAGCAGATTTATTAACACAATACTAAAATCCTGCATAGCTTGGAATGAAGTGTTTCAAGTCATGAAAACAACATCCAATCCAGAATGTTATATCTGAATGTTTTATAAAACTATGTTTTGAAATTGATGGAGAAATAAGATATTTCCATGAAAAAGAACACCTAATGAAATTCATAACTACCTAACCAGCACTCTAAAAAATTGCCCAAAGATATTCCAGAAAGGGATATTAAGATTAACAATGCCAAAACATACAATAGAATGAATATATCAAGTAGATTTATCAATTAATTAGAAGAGAAAAAAGGAAATTAGCAAAAAGAAAATAACACAATAAAAGGAATAAGTCAATAAGTGTTAATAATAAGTATCAATATGTTCTCAATTCTTCAATCAAAAGATACAGTTTTGCAGAAATGGTCAAGAAAAAACTGCAACAGTATGCTATATATAAGAAATGCACTTAACCTCCAAAATGTGTAGGGTAAAAATCAAAGGTATGAAAAGCATACTGTATGAAACAAGGAACACAAAAATAAGTATGGGTAGTTATCATATTTTCAGATAATGTGTTCCTTAAGCCAAAACTGATCAGAAGAAGCAAAAGTCAGTATGCATTGGACAAGGAACTAATTAAGCAAGAAGAAGTAACAGTTATTGTCATATGTGCACCAAACAATGGAATATCCAACTTAATAAAACAAGTGCTACTGGATATAAAAGATCAGATAAATAAACGCATATAAAATGGAAAAACTTCAATGCACACTATGCAAATAAAATTTCAACAAAGAAGTAGCAGAATAGATCAAAACTTTTGGACAAACTCATATAATATATATCTATGGAATATTCCACCCAACAACAACACAATACATATTCTTCTTCGGAGCACATGGAACATTTCTCTAAAATAGAACGCACACTAACCAGTAAAGCATTCTTTTTTTTTTCTTTTTTTGGTACCGGGGATCGAACTCACGACCTCACGCTTGCCAGGCAGGCGCTTAAGCCACTGAGCTAAATCCCCGGCCCTTGATAAAGCATTCTTAAGTAAACAGAAAATAATCAAAATCATATCATAGAGATCAAATCATAGCACAGGACTAGAAATCAATGACCAAATACGCACAGAAATACATGGATGTTGAAAATATACACTTGAATAATCAACAGGCCACAAAAGAGATCAACAAAGAATAAGATAGTTTCTTAAATTAAATAATAATCCCAGTATAGCCTATCTAAACATATTGTACCAGGCAGCTGAGTTAGCAAAAATATTATAGGCAGTGAGACAGAACTAGGTCCTCAATAGAGCCAAAGCAGACACCTGAAAGCTGCCAGGGAAGCTGACACCTCCTGCTGTGGACCAGGCATCAAGACAAAAGACCATACAAATGCAACCTTATCCTGAAGATTGACACCCTCAATAGTTCCCATCCCCCTAGCAAAGTGTCACAGCTCCAAGGATGCCTGCTTGCACCTTGACTTGCTTTCCCATTTGTTCCTAATGTAATCAATTTTACCTGAACTATTGATCTTATTGGCGAACTATAGTAATGTCCCACCTTATGCCCATCTGCTTTGTGAGTTCCCAGTCTTCCCCACCTTGAACCCATGGTTTTGATCTCTAAAAGTCCCTGGAAAAGACAGAGTCCCAGGCAACCCACTCGAGACCCCCTTCTGTCTCTCTCCAGACAGGAGCTTTCTCTCAATAAAGATATTCTACTCTTCACCTCTGTTGTTCCTAGATTCATTCTTTGATTTTAGAGAACACGAACTCGGACATAGTAGGTTGGGAGTTTCATTCTCCTATATCAATATGGGACACAGTGAAAGCACATAACAGGAAAATTTACAGTTGTGAATGTCCACATCAGGAAAACAAAGCAATTCCAAATAAATAATGGCATGATGCACCAGCAGCCAACATTATATAAATGGGCAAAAACTTAAAGCCTTAACTCTTTAATCAGAAACAAGACAAGGATGTCCACTATCACTTGTACTATTTAATATAGTTCTAGAAATATTAGCCAGAGCAATCAGACAAGAGGGAGAAATAAAAGGAATAAACATAGAAAAAGAAGAAGCTAAATAATTGTTAGTTTTAGTTGACACAATATTCTACATAGAAGACCCCCAAAACTCCACTAAAAGATTACTAGAATCTAGACCGGAAAC
>PVJX010027149.1:0-25137 GCA_004027295.1 Dolichotis patagonum | reverse complement strand
TTTAAGGGGAGTTTTGCTAATTACTAAAAACTATAGACTGTCAAATAACATTTTATTTATTTTATATGCTTATTAATAAATATTTTGACAAATACTAGCAATCTTGTGAACTTAAAACAGCTGTTTTAATAGCAAGTATAAATGTAAATCTAACATGGTTTTAATTGTAAATTCACTTCATAGTTGAACTACTGATGGATTGTAATTCTTGTGCCACTATAAAATACAGTGGCTTCCATGCTATTTTAATACCATCTGTACTGGGTATTTTAATACCTTCATCTACTGGGTCTTAAAATATTTAAATTTCCTTGTGATTTTGTTTCTATGGTTATTTAAATAACTGATACTCTTAAAAGTTTATCACTTTGGAGTTTATTTTATTTTTTAAATTCTTTTGTTTTTCTTTTGTACAGGGGATCGAACTCACAACCTTGTGTTTGCCAAGCAGGTGCTTATGCCACTGAGCTAAACCCCTGGGCCTATTTTATTTTTTATACAAGTGAAAATGTAAAATTTCCTGCAAAAATTATATGAAAAATTAAACTAACATATGTCTACTGGGGTTAATGTGAAATATGAACATTTAAGTACAAAGCACAGTGTGTTCGTCCACATTACTATAATTTGTTATCTTTGATTATGCATGGGTTCTTTACAAATCAAAAATTTTATTCATTAAACAGGATATCATAGAACATTTTCATCTTCATACATAAACATTTAAAATGCCTAAAAATAATATAAGTACTTAAAAATTAAATTAATCTTCCTAAAGTTGAAATTTTTGAAATGAAAAGGAATTTGTTTCATTTTTAAAAATCCATCAGGAATAGAAACAATCTACAAACTCATAAAAATCAAAACTAAAAAATTTATCCATAAATCATGTTAAAGTTTCATCATTTTCATATGAACTGTATTTTGTGATTTCATTTTCCCCCTAAATTTTCTCAGAACCTTAAAATATACTTATAAATACTTTGCTTGCTTGACCGGATGTTTTGTTCAATTTTTTTTATTGGAGAAGATTTCAAGACTTACTAATTTTAAATATCAATTTTTAAAGAGCATACCAGATCTATCTGTAAATCCAAGATTCAATATGTACCGTTATTTTTGCTTATAAGGATAGTATCTATATCCTGACCTGTGTTGTGGGGCCCAAACAAGCCAATATATATGTGATACTTATGACAGTGCATACAGCATAGTAAATGCTTATAAAACCTGTTGATTATTATAATTGCTTGATTTTTTTTGTGGTACCTTTTTTTTTCCTTTTTTTTTTTTTGTGGTACCGGCAATCAAACTTATGACCTTGTGCATGCCAGGCAGGTGCTTTTGCCACTGAGCTACATCCCTGGAAAATTTTTCCTTTTCTGCATAACTAAAAAATTCTTGTAGGACTATTGTGAGAATTCAAATGTATACAAAATACTTAAGGTACTTAATGTGTATGAGAGTGATAAATAAATTTAATAGATTTTATGTGGTAGATATTGCTAGTTATAGTTAACATGATATTTAAAATTATTATACTCCTCATCTTGTATACTAAACTCATGAAAATAATAACCAGAAGCATATGATTTGTTATTTATGTTTTCTGTAGAGTTCGTTTCTCTCCAAATTATGTGTCCTACTGACATGTTAGAATAAAAATAAGATTTGAAATTATTATAAATTTCTTAGAGTTGGCTATATAATAACAGATAAAATGGTAAATGATATCAATACATTTGATAGTCACAAATTATCTTTTTTAAACTCAGATAAAAAAATAGAAGAATGTACCTTTTCATAATTTTCAATCAACTGAAAGCAATGTGAAAAAACATGTTCTCACATAAGTTAATGACTAATTCATCAAATAATTATGCTTCAGGTATGGTTATAATTAACAAATAATATCCTTTTATGCTGTTTAATAAATGAATTCCCTGTGAAGAACTGAAGCAATTACAGTATATTTTCCTTTAATTTACTTTTAGAAGTACTATGACAAGATCATTTTCTGGCAAGAATATCAAATAACTTTCATCCCTAGGATATCTTGAAGGGTCACTTGCTCCAATGACATTAATCTAAAGTGATCAGTCTGGGTGAAAATTGTTATCAACTGGGACACTATGGGAAGATTTTTAGTGGAATTTTGTTGTGTTAAATTACTTGTTGCTAGGTGTCTCCTTTCAATATTGTGTTTATCCAGTGATGAAACTCTCTCTTGGGACTTTCCTTGCTATTCTTACTCATGATTTTGCTATTTTTCCACCCCTCTAGATTTGTTGCCCTCCAAGGGCGGCAAGGTTTTAACAAAATGCTTTCTCTTACAATAGGTAAATATTCTTCTGGATTACATCATAAAAACCTGTGATGCTAAGACTAAAATATTGGACTTTCATCATCCTCACCTCCTTGAAGCTTTGGGAGGAATTAGCTTAATTGTACTGATACCTTAAAATATGGTGTTGAAATAGGTGATTGTGTGTCTAAATTGGTGTTCCTGAAGCATAGAATGATTGAATGACCTTGAGTTTATATTTGTATTATATTTTTATTATTATATTTTTGTTCTTATTTAAGATGTCTGTTTAGTTAACTAAACAAACCAGTTAGTATTACGATATTGAATTTTTTAATTAACAAAAGGAAGTAAAATGATTTTGGTTTGGAAATTATATTGCAATGACAACTCAATGTATAGCTTTTATTTAACATTATTTTGTTGATTTTATTTTATAATATTTTATTATTGATGCTCAATTGACTATTTTACTAGAAAAATAAACATAGATATACAGCCTATACTGTATTTTAGAAATTGTGTTTGCTGATTAAATAATATTATTGTAACTAGATTATAAAAAATATAAGGTGATGATATTTCTAGGGGCAATCTCTTTGAAGAGGCTCTATAAACCTCATCTTCTAAATTTTAAATATGTACTAATGGTATATTGGAATGATCATTGTCATTGGAAAGATATAAACAAATGAAACCAAATATATTGTCTCTCCTTGTGTCTCTTCATTCTTATTATGTGGTCTTGTAAAATATTCTGTGCTTTATATTGGTAATGGGATATTATGTGTATTATGCCTTATATTTAGTAGACAAAATGATATGCATTCTAACAATGTAATTTTTAGATGCAGTATTTTAAACATTACAAATATTTTATCTTCAGACAAAACTGATATACCATGCCTTACACATGAAATAAAAGACAGACAGCAGGAAAAAAAAGAGGGAAGAAAAATGAAAAAAGAAAGAAGAAAACAAAAATGAGTTCTCTTCGCTTTCTTATGTAGCATCCTTATGTATGGCACTAAAGCTACAGCCTTACTCCCACATACATTTCTATCTCCACTTCAGCACATCTTAAATGCAAAGGGTGAAAAGGATTCAAGGAAAGTAAAAAGTAAGTAACAAAATGCAACATTCACTATTATAGTGCACAACTTTCAGACATTCTATTCCATCCAGTTAACACTTATTTCTTGTGCACATACTTCTTGAGGAGTCATGGAGGTGCTACTAAAAAAGACTGTGGTGAAAATGTGAATAAAAGCAGAAAAAAAAGAAGGGTTTACAAATAGGGTGCAATTAATCTGTGAAATCTGTTGTAAAAGAAGCTGGGTGTGGTGGCACATGACTGTAATACCAGCACTTGGGTAGAGGTAGGATGATTACTGAGAGTTTGAGTTCCAAGGCCAGCCTGGGCTACAAGGTAAATTCAAGGTCAACATGAACTGCGAAGTAAATCCTTGTCTCATAAAGATCAAAAACTTAAAAAATAATTTCGTTTGGAGCTAAAGAAGGGAGGGTTAATGCAAATTAAATTTAATGTAGATGGTTCCAATATTCAACATTAGTTGTTAAATAGAATAATTGATATTAAACTAGACAAACTCCATAAATAATTCTGAAAAAGATTTAGTATTTTTTTCTAAAAAATATGTAAACAGTTATGGAATGAAAATTACTTTTTTCAATAACCCCTCATTCATTTACCAAAGTAGTCCAGTGAAGTAATTTTTCACACCTTCATTCTTTGGAAAAAGAAAGCCTTGCCTTTGAGCTTGAGATTTTTACCATAACACTATCACATAAGCTGCTCTACCATACACATACTACTGCTTTTCTAACTCTGTCAGCAGTTACAAATAGGGTGCAATTAATCTGCGAGTTGTATGTAGATCCTACCTTAAAACCTACTTCCTTCAAAATGCCTTCCTTTTAGATTGCCTCTGCCCAAGTCCCTGACTACCTTTGATCATTTAGAAATGATTCTATAATGCTACTGTTCTTTGTTGTACTCTTTACAATTGTGATGAAATACATTTGTGTCATTGCTTGTTTAATATCTTTTACTAGCAGTTGTAAAACCAACATGGTCATGACCATGTTCATCTTGAATTCCCACTACTTAGCTCTGTCCTTGTGTATGATAATTGATCAAGAATGCTTACTGAATGACATACTTCTTTTAAGTGTACTGATTCATGCATATCTTCTAACTGAGAAACTGCCGTTAAAGTCAACTATTTTTAGCTTTATATTTCTATTTTGATCTGTTTTCAATTTTTTCTATTTCTAGAACATTCTTGCTATGTTCATCAGTTTTCCACTGTGCTCAATATGATTGGATTTGGAAGGGAATGGTTGACTGCAGTTACAAATATGAATGTGTGAGCTGCCTTTTCTTTTCTCTAATGAATGTGAGGATGGCAGATACAAGTAAGCTGCTGTTATGATGTACACTGTGGGATTTACATTTTGCTGGGAGAAATGTAAAGAAGCTACTATATGTTCTATGTGTGATATAGTCTATCCAGACCTGTTCTATTCTTTCTCTGGAACATCCACACTCTGAATTCTCTGGTAGTGGTAAAGCTTAGTGGACTATCTAGAGTCACTAGCATGCAGATCAGAAGTGAGGTTCCAGAATTGGAATCGATTCAACACTACTCTAAAAAACATGCAGCACAAAGAACACACAAACAGCCAAATGAGAAGTTTCCTGACTATAATGTAGAAGCCTGATTTTTATCAATAGCAAAGAAAGTAAACTTTCAAAGAAAACTCATATTCAACTCCAATATGATTCTTTTAAAATATTGTCCTTTGCCAACAAAATCTTTTGGTCATAAGGAAATTAGGTATACGGCTCTAGCATTTTGAAGTAAAGTTAATTTTAAAGCAATGTTTTTCAAGGTTAAGAGGGAAAGGAAAATGATTGGGTACAAAATTCAGATAAACACTTTGTGCCAGGTAGCAATAAATTCAACTACCAATTGACAGACATAAGTTGGAGAAATTTAAGCTTTAAAACCAAGAACTAAACATTTATGAGAAGAGGCTGCTCTGTTAATGGAAAAATTGTAGTTTATTTTAACTGTTTAGCTATCATTTAGCTTTTAATGATGCATTATTCATGGTGGTAATTAGCATTTTATAGAGGTAAAATGCAAATAAAAATGGCTTACAAAGTTTATTGCTATTTTTAATTTTATTGCTGGGTCATGGTCTTTTATTTAAATTGCATAGAACAACACTTTAAGAATGATGTCTTTTGAGACAATATGATGTATTTTATGCGCTATACAAATTATCACATAAAATTAATATGTAAATAATATTCTATTATCTGGAAGTCCATTAACTGAGATAATTTATACCAAAGTGAGAAAATATAGATTCTTGGGTTTAAATGGGGAAACAATGAAAAGAAGTAATTAAAGTTGCAAAGATGAAGAATTTAAGGCATGATTTTTCACCTTCGAAGTGTCCTTCTTGCTGATGAATATCTTTTTTTTAACAATATGAGTCAGATAGTGAAAAAACATGTGAGAAAGAATTAAAGAAAACCAACTTCAATTCCTAATTCTACAACTTTACATCCCTCAAAGTTTAATGAGTCTCTTTGTTTGAAAAAATACCTATTCTATGAATTTCAAATAGGGTAATTCGAGTGGAAGTTGCCTTGACACAGTGCCTTCTAGCAGAAGTGAGACTTGAAAATGCATAAAGGTTGGTTCTCATTTTGTTTCTCTTAGAATTAAAAACCTTACCTTTTAAATTTTCTTATTACTGGGGATTTAACCCCAGGCTTTGCTCATGCTAGGCAAGAGCTCTCCCACTGTGCTATATCCTCAGCCCTTTAAAAAAGTTACTTTGAGCAGGCTGTGCTCAAATTTGCTATTCTCTAGCTTCATCCTCCAGATTAATTGGGATTACAGGCACACCCCACATGTCGAGTTTAAAAATCTTAATACTCAATGGATTTTGTTAGCATGGATCTCTGACTAGAACTGAAGATAAGAGCCTGTGTGTTACTGTGATTTTAGTATTTGTTGTCCTGAGCAGCGGGGCAGGTGGAAAATGAGAGATCAAGAAATAGAGGGTAATATTAACGGGTGTGACAGATCTGCCACTAGGGATCAGCACAATGGATGCTTGATCTCCTGGGATGCAGTGGTCGCCATAAATGACTGCTCTTGGAAAGTCCATCTGTAGGAAGGAAAGGGAATGTATTTATTCTCAAAGGGTTGCACTAGAGCAGAAGGATTGTACGATGCAGCATTCATTTATCCAGTTACAATGGTGAGGTATTCTTGGAACTCCCAGCAGATTCGCCAATTTGTCACGCCTGGGGGAAAGTGCAACTTTAGTGGCTAGAGTTCAGGAGGTAATTCTCTGTTGGGTCATGGCTTTGTCTAGGCATGAATGACCACATGAATGCCTGGGCTTACAAGATGTCCAAAGGCCTTAGAGATAGAGCAAGCGGAGAGAATTCTAAAGCCGCATGTCTTATGTAGTTTTCCATTGCCCTGCTCACTCCTGTGGCATAAGCAGCTGTAATCTACTGATTTGGAAAAAATCGTGATTGTAATACATATTGTATTACAGCCCTTATGATGTATACTTGATCTTTTGATTTGTTATTCCTGCGTACCTTCTTCTTTGTGTCTTAAAAATAACTAAACTCGTTATCTGATATTGTAGACCGTTTTACCTTTTATTGTTTATTGCATATAGTATATGTGAGGAAAGCTTTGTAGTTTTCTGTTTCATCACAGTGTCTTTTTTCTGAGGGGTTCTCATGGTATGACTTTGAGGAGATTTCTCTATTTCTTCCTCTCTGAATTTCTTTCATAGGTCCTGTGTTCTTGTCATGTATCATCTGTGGCATCGTATCTATTATTACTGGAAAACATAATATGTCTTAGCCTTTTTTTAGTGTGTTTTTTAAAAGCACAATTTTATAGTAGAAAATACTTATCAAGAAATTTATTTGCTCTGTTTTTTTTCTTTGTGTGTGTGAATGTGTGTGACAGGGTCTTGGTATATAGTTTAGGCTGACATTGAACATGTGGTTATCCTTCCGCTGAGGCCAGTGCTGAGATTACAGGCACATGCCATCATGCCCAGCAAGAAATTTCTAAAAAAACTTCTTTGTACCTTTTTCATGTTCTGTAAAAAATCATCTATGGTCCTGGATTTCTTTCTAACTTGTTCATGAGAATATACATGTGTATATTGTATATATCATATATATTATGATAACTGGTTATTATCTCTTCCTAACAGTATTGATTATGTGCTGAGAGGAAGAGAGTAGATCTAAAAATTTCCTTTGGTGGGAAAAATATTTCCTCCTACTTCACAAATAATATACTGTTTTGTAGGAATAAAGTACTCTAAGTGTGTAAATTATGATTTTGAGCATAAAAATGTAACCATTTCCAATCTACTATAGAGGAAAGTAGGGTATAACCTTGTATAATACATAATTTTATTAATAACATTTAATAGAATTTACTGTTGAAAGTTAATGTATATATAATAAGTTTACATATGAAATAATCCAAGTTTTTACTATCATGGAGACAATTCTCAAGAAAATGCATGAAATTATTGGCTGGGAAGAAATAAAAGATGAAATATTTTCAACTGGTAAGAAAAATCAACTATAATTTCTATATGCTAAATGAAACACTGATTAGGGGATATATTTTTAAAACAACATCAGTGATTTAGCACCAATTTAGTTTCTGATAACTCTAAAAGAGTTATGATTACAAAGAATGCTTCTGGTTATTGAAATTAGATTAATAGTCTCTATTTCTCTTTCTTAGGTGGGAATATATCAGATCTTTATGGTATATTAGTAGCTCACTATAAGCAATATCTAGAGGTTAAAAACAAAAGACATTACTGAACTTTCCTGCACTGCATTATTTGTTTCTCATTAAGTATCAAAGTTAGGTTTTCCACATTTAGAGAACATTCAAGGTAACCTCATAAAATAATGGCTAACAATGTTAGCTTCAGGTTTACATTAAATATGTTTGGGTAATTGCTAAGTTTAAACTTACATATTGATATTGGAAAAGTAAAAAACTTTTTAGTAAATATTGACTGTATGAATAAACAATTCAAACAACTCAGGGCTAAATTTAATTTTGGCATGTGAAGAACTATCAATAAAAATTTGATTATAAATATATAAAACAAATCTTTACCAAGCAAAAACAACCTATAAAATTACAAAGATTTAATAATTCTCTTTAATATTGAAGAAAGAAAGAAAAAATGTGATTAATATTTTATTTTCTAGGTAGGTCCAATGGAATTACTTGAAAAGAAAATTTTACTTTTAACATAAAAGCCCTCAGCCATATGGCTCTGATACTGTGTTGATGATACATCCACTGAAACACTCTTTACTTCTGATGTTCCACTTTCTGTATATTGTCAAAATGTTTTAAAAAGCAATTGATGTCTGGAATAAATCTGATTACTTTCTTCTTTTCTGACAGAGCAAAATTTATGATTTTCAAATGTAATAGTAGTTCCATTAGATTCTACCTGAAAGTATTCACAAACATGGAGATTTCTTTCAAATGTTTCAGTTTTTTAACTGTAATGTCATTGCTAAACTCAAAGTGACATTACTTATTTACATATTATCAAGCTCAATAGTGCATATCTGATGCAATTTATGAAAATTAGCATTAATGCTCATTTGCAATTGTGATTTCTATCATTTGATATAAAATATTTAAAAATATAGTGAGAAAACAAACTTGAATTTCTTTTTTAAATTTTTTTATTTTTTTTTGGTACTGGATATCGAACTCATGACGATGCACTTGCAAGGCAGGTACTTATGCCACTGAGCTAAATCCCCAGCCCCCAAACTTAAATTTCATAATGTAGTTTTTAAAATATCATTTCGCATTTAGCTATATATTCTCCATTGAAACAAAAACATGTCTAAATTTTTAATTTCTATATTTTTGTCTCATGTATCTGGTCTTTTCCTGCCAATTAAAAATATATCAGGTCAAGTTTACTTTTTTGAGCTGTTGTTACCTCTGTACTACTGGTATTATTTCTTATGAAAGGCAGAATGATCCAAGCAAAGAGTAGGCAATTGAAAAGAATGAAGTCAAAGCTGGTGTCAGAATCATAATTAAGAATTACAGGCATAGGAAGAATCAGTGCATAACTTCAAGCCTTTTTCTTAAAATAAAAGAATAATGCAAAAATTAGCTCTGTCTGCAGCATGAGAAAATTTGCTTGGAGGATACTACCATTCAATTTATAGATGACCTGACTTCATGTGTATGCAGAGGAATAGAATTTAATCTTCTCCTGCATGTAAGGAATTTTAGTTTGTATTAGTATCTTTCATAAACTGATGCTAAGATCTTCAATTCAGCATATGTTATAATGAGGGCCTGAAAACATGCCTTAAGGTTTGTAGTATGCATTTAAACATGAATAGGTGCCTGAACCCATTCAAACTATGCTTATCTAACCCAAAATGCACTAACGTATAAGTGATTGTCAAATGTACAAGAAATAATGCCTTTTTAATTTTTGCTCAAGGGTCATTATGCAGTGAAAATAAGCTGTGGTATATCTTGGTATTGAAATTGATGTAATTGAAGTAAAATATGATAAAAGATATGCTTGCTAATATATTCTCAAAAGTCTTATCACTATGGTTTATAGATTGAATTCCAATTTTTAGTAAAAATACATCTACAGATTAGCATCATTTAAATTTTAACAGGAAGCAATTATGAAGTAATTACAGAAGTAATCTATCTCATGGTTAAAATTTATTTACTAAGTATGATCTTATATAAGTAAGATTGCCACATATGCATTCTCCATTTTTTCTTTAATAAATATTAAATATTAAAGTATTTCATTGTGCATATGTAAACATAATTTCACAAGTCATTATTAGGTAAATATGTTTGACTGTTTTGTGTAAGTATATCTTACATGATTTCTTGGGGTTGTTCCTTCCTTCCTTTCTTCCTTTCTTCCTTTTTTCTTTTCTTTCTTTTTCTGTCTTCTATTAGATTTTTTCTTTTTTGGTACCGGGAACTGAACTCACAACCTTGCTCTTGTCAGACAGGTGCTTATACTGCAATTTTGGAAAACAATTAAAAGAAAATTGCTAAGAAACACAAAATAATCCCTAACTATAAATAATTCCTTATTTAATTGAAGTGGAATTGTTAAGTAACATTTCCATATTTAACAGTATTTTTGTTATATTTTCAAAGGAGTAATTAAAAGGGTATTTCTTCTATGAAGGAATTCAGCCATCTCTATTTTTATAGTGTTATTAAGTAAATTCAGAGAAAAATAATAAATGAAACTCACAGACTGGCATATTATTTCATCGTATGATTAAGAAAGCCCCCACAGTACTTTATGTATCTCAGAATATTTGAAATTATTAGGTGTTCAATACCAGAATAAAAAATGACACAGTTTTCTGACATTTAGAAATGTAATGGTTAAGTAATGATATTATTATTGAGAATTTCATGAGATACTAAAGTGGCAATACCTAAATTGTTTCAGTATCTCCAGAGTCAAACTCAGTTCTGTGTCAGTGCCATGGCTGGAGGCACAGTGTTTGGAGTCTTTGACCTCCTCCAGGACACTGCTGATATTTGCAAGAAGCACAAACTTTGGATGCATGTGGGCTGTAAGTTACCACCTTTGGTCCAGCTCATAGTATTGCTTTAAGAAATCACTCATACAATCTTTACATACTTAACAGTTATTTCAGGCAATATAAGATTTACCCTGTATCTGGGCGTGGTGGCACACTCCTGTAATCCAAACACTCGAGGTTGAGGCAGGAGGGTCATTTCAAGTTTGAGACTAGTCTGGGCTACATAGTGAGACCAAAAAGCCAAAAAGCAAAACAGCAACAACAAAAAAGAACTACCCTGTAACCAAACTGGTATATTGAATAGATACGGACAAAGAGTAAATTTAATTGCATTTTAAAATTTATTATGTCCTTGACTGAGGTAAAGAAATAGTAAATGATACTAAAAAGTCTAAATATATCTTAATATTCAACCAAAAATTTAGAACATTAAAATGAAAAAATAGTCAAACAAAATTTGAAATCAAAAGAAGCTTTAGCCTATTACATTTATTTAATGCCTATGAAGGAATTAAAAACATTTGATGCTATTAATTTATTATAGTGATATTTTTTGGCAAAAAAAATTCTTAAATTTTGATTGGAGTTGGATAAATTTAAAGTTAAACAATTAGGAGAGATTTTAATTTTTTTGGTAATATAACAGTTTTATGCTGACTTTTAAAAAAATCTGTTTTTTTGGGGGGGTGAATGGCACAAACATCTGTCTGGCAAATGCAAGGTTCTGCGTATGATTCCTAATACCAAAAATAAACAAAAAAGCCCTCTTTTGGACATTATACAGAAAGTATCCACTTAAATTAATCAAGAGCTTAAAATTTTAATGTGTCATGAATAGACAATAAGAATTTATTGAGGAAATTATAAAATGCATTATTCATTTAAGTAGGATAATTATAATTGAGTTTATAATTATCTAGTGTGGTACTTACCTTACAAATCAAATTTTGATTTCCTACTGTCTTGTATTTGAAATTCAAGATCATTCTGTTTCATTTTGTTTTGTTTTATTGTTTATTTATTTTTATTTTTATTTTTATTTTAAAGAGAATGAAACAAAACAAAACAAGGCAAAGTAAATCAGAACAGAAAAATGCAAGGAACACAGGCCTTCAAAAGAAAAAAACAAGAAATCAACAGTTGTCCACACCTTCACACACAATAAAATCAAACAAAATTGTATAAAACCAATTAAAACAAAAGAATTAAAATAATATGGAACTTTAAAGCAACGCAATAGGCTACCATAACGTCTCTTGTTTTCTTCAAAATAGCTTTCCATACCTTCAGATTTAATGAAATCAAATAAAACAGACAAAAACCAATCAAAAGAATGAAAGTACTATAGGTTTTCAAAACAACATAACAGGAAATGACCAATGGTTACTATAATGTCTTATTTTCTTCATAATCATCATTTCTTCATCATTTCTTCAATATCATCACACATAACAGAATCAAATAAAACAGAATAAAATCAATAAAAACAAAAGAATAAAAGCATTATAGGACTTCAAAACAAGATGATAAGAAATCAACAATGGCTAACATAATGTCTTATTTTCTTCAAAACAGCTGTTCATACCATCACACATATTAAAATCAAGCAAAAAAACCCTAATAAAACCAATTAAACAAAAGAATGAAAGCATTATAGGACTTCAAAACATAATAAGAAAGCAACCATGATTACCATAATACATCCCATTGTGTTCAAAATAGCTGCCCATACCATCAGACACTGTAAAACCTAACGAAAAAAGACAGAACAAAACCAAACCTAACAAAATTGTCAAAACATCACAAGAGTTTAAGACCAGACAATAAGAAATTAACAGTGGTTACCACCTTCCCCTCCTAGGTGTTTCCTTCCCTATCAGTTTCATAATATCCATTGTGACTTTTTGGACCCCACTAGCTCCTTCTGTTTTTTATGCTAGGGTTCACTCATATGAGTTCAAACCATTTTGCCCAGGACTTTCGGTTGCATACATTCACAGCCTCGACATTGTTCTACTTTATAGCTGGGTAGCTTTCCACTGAATGAAAATACCATATAGTTCTCTTGCCATCCATGATGGGCAAGTCACTGTGCTTTTTTTCTGGGCTCCTGTTATGGATTGAGAACTGTTGGTCAACTTAACACCAGCTGGATTATATCAGCATGGTGCTGAGCAGAGATGTTTCACCTGAGGAAGGTTGCCAGCATAAATGGAGACGTGAAGAAGGAGTAAGAAGAGCATTGAGAAGTGTTGAGGCATTAGTGCATTGAGGCATTGTGAGGTCTCCTATGAGTTGCTGTTTGAGTGGTTAGGTTCTCCTGGAAAAGCTCTAGTCCTCACATGAAGCACTGCTTCTTGGCTCCGGAGGGGAAGATGTGTGCCACTTGGTCTCCAGGAAGAACTCATCACACTGGCTTCCTGGCATGTACTGGACTGTGCTTGTCGGGGCCTCCGTGTCACTGAGGATGGATGTGGTGCTTTTCAGGACATCCCTGGTGTTTGTTGTGAGTGTGACTTCTCGGTTCCAGCATAGAACCCTCAGCCTATCAGTAGAGCTCCTTCACCCTGCTGGCACAGACTTCCTAGTTTCCACAGCTGACCTTTGGAGCTTCCCAGTATGGATCCGTAAAAGAGACTGGCATGAGTCCTTCTTGTCATGGAAGTATCTTATTTTTCCAGCAATTTTGAAAGATAGTTTTGCAGGGTATATCAGTCATGGTTGGAAGTTGTTTTCTTTCAGGTTCTGAAACACTTCACTCTGAAGTCTTCTTGACTTGATGGTTTGTATTGACAAGTCTGCCTTGATTCTGACTGGTTTTCCTTCATAGGTGACCAGTTTCTTATCTCTAACAGTTTTCATTATCCCATTCTTGGGCTGAATTTCTGGGATCTTGATTATTATATGTCTGGGTGTAGGTTTTCTTTGGTTATGGCTAGTTGGAGCTCTGTATACCTCACTTATCTGCATGCCAGATCCTTTTCCCATGTTTGCAAGTTTTCTGTTATTACTTCTGTAAATAGCCCTCTATGTGGTCTGAGATTCTATGAGCTTCTATGTGGGGGTCTGAGATTACCTTTTGCTCCTTTGTCCTGTCTGGTTGTGGGGTCCCAAGCACTTACAACATTGGCTGCCTCTCCATGGTTTAGGGGAAAGGGACAGGCCCCTGGGTTCCTCTGACCCCAGTTTCACAGGGAGGTAGCAGAGGGTGGGGCAGGCATCTCCAGATCTGTTCAGTTATACTGGGGCTTCTCTGAGGGCCAGGCGTGTGTTGTGGTGGGGCTGCTTCTCTCAGCTTATGTGTCTACATCAGGACTTGTGCGATGTTGCTACTAGGTACCCAGGGGTTTTTGTCTGAATCTCCTGGTGGGTGATGGCTGCCTGAAGGAAGCAAGGGCTTGCAACAGTGGCCTGTGAGTTCACAGGGATTAACTGGATGCATGTCCTTGCTCCTGCTCACTGCCTATAGAAAACAAGCCTTCCTATGGTGGTGGCCTGCAGATGGAGGTGGATCTGGCTGGTTCCCTCTGCCTACACTGGCTACCTGGAGGAAGCAAGCCTTCTGATCAGTAAAAATAAAGTTAAAAAATAGTCTTTTTAAATAACCTTAACATGTAAAAAATGGTCTGTGTAATTTAAAGAGATCCGTTAAGAAAGTCTGCATGTGCTTTGTATTTGCTTTAGGCAGTTTGGAGAAGTGGATTGCTCATATCAAGGAAGCATTCCTATAAACTCAGTGGTGCTGAGAGAGGAGGTTGCATTGTGGTGACAGCAAGGGGACGTATTGTATTTAGGCTTCTGTTCTCTTCTGCTGGACATTGATGCTAACTTGAGCTGCTTTATCACCTAGGGCCAACTCTGTTACCTGAAATCCACACAAACCAATGGGCATTCCTCTTCAATGCTCTGCTACCCTGATCTGCAAAAAAGTAAATGATTTGTATTTTTAACTAGTGACTTGAGGGATGTTTCAGTAATAATTTCCTTCATTGTGAATATTTAAAACCAAAATAATCATGGCCTCTTGTGTTATACATAGGGCAGCATAATTTATCCCTATAAGGAAAATTGTTCCTCCTTCTTTGGTCTTCAAGTACAGTGGTACCTGGGTTTATGAACACCTTTGTTTGTAACAGTTTGGTTGACAAACAGAAAGATTTGGCAATTTTTTTGTGAACTTTATATTATGTGACATTCCTAACCATAGCCATCTTTCTCATATGAATATAAATGTGGCTATCCTTTCCAAAATTGTGGAACAAATTAAGTTTGTGAACTAAGGTACCATTTTAGCAAGTACAAGATAAATGAGATGCCATAAAATCAGATGATCACAATGGACAGATGCTAACTCAGTGTATAGATGGGGTATGAGAAAATAGACAGTGATAGGGACTAGATAAAATTTAATAATCCCTCCTCCATTAAAAAAAATACCATGACCATTTTAGTTACTTTTCTTATTGTTGAGACAAAATACCTAAAGTTAAAGGAGAAAAAGTCAAAGTTAAAAGAGGAAAAGTTTATTCCAGTTCACAGTTTACTGAGATTTCAATCCAGAGGCTCCAGGACAGGATGGAGGGCCAAAGTGGCATCTCAGAGGAGAAGCACTGCATTGCAAGCAAAACATAGCAGTCAGCAGCAGCAGCAGCAAAAGTGAGTCCACCTTCCCCTTTTATCCCAAACAGGCTACAAGCTTATTGGTTGGTGCCACACACACCCCAGACCAGTCTTCCATTTTCAGTAAATCCCTTCAGCCACACCCAGAACTATGCTAATTTTAAATAGTGGACTAATTTAGCACCACTCACTCTTAATCCCATGTCACACACCCTAGGTCTAGCCAGCTCTGAAAAGCCCTATGTATGAATGCATGAAATTTGATGGGACATCCAGGTACAAGCCACAACAATGGACAAAACAAAATATTTCCTGGGGATCAATGTCTGGGAATTTTTAAACTCAAAATGGAGGATCAAAATAGGACTCATTTTAACTGCAACTTTGAGTAATAACAATACATTTTTTGGCATAAAAAGCACACATTTATGAGTTATGTTAAATTATTTTTGCTTCATATACATGTATTTTGTCTGCATGAATAGTACGTGAGACGTTTTATAAGAGTGAAACAGTGTTTTTCCCCAAGGAATAATATAAAGTTCAATTTAAATATTTTTCTCTCTATTTTGTTGTCAGAACAGTGACCCCTTTTTTACTTTGCTGTCATTATACCTTTGAGGACATTTTTTTTCTTCTTCTTTTTATTCACAAGCAATTCAAAAGATTTGGAAATAAATACAAAATGCCCATGTTTCTATTATAAATTGCCTTAATTTTTACTCTCAGGTGACTCTTTGAGTACTTAGTTCTCACCTCATGCCTGGTCATGAGAGAGTTCCTGCCATATCCCATCCCAGGCCCTGCTTGGCTCCTCAGACTGGACCTGTCAGCTCTGCTGTAGCTTCTGCTCAGTGGGACATGTAGCAGTAATATCTGTTCCATAAAATGGCAGCTGCGACCCACTCAGGGCCTGAAGTTTAAGAGTCTAATCCTGTCTTGCCACTGATGTGTGTCTAGTAGCTAGCTAGAAATTATGTCTTAGCCATAGTTTTTTTCTTTGAGAAGCTTTTGAGTTTGTTTTCACTCCTGACTAGCAAGTTTGTTTTCAACTTTTTCCAGATACCTTTTTGTGTCATGGGCTCAGATGCAGATTTTCTTTTTTTTAATCTTCCCAGATTTCTGGATCCATAATGAGTACATTGAAGTTGTACATTTTACTCACTCTAACATATACATATTAAATGTTATTTCTTTTTTAGGGTCTTCTAGAAGCATGCAACCAGATGCAAGCTGGATGTCTTTTCCAGCCAGATAAACTCTAAACATTGACTTTGACACTGAGGATAAAGCTATTCTGTGTTCAAGCTATGGGTGATGTGGAAAGTGAAGGTTGAGATTTGGCATCTTTTATTCATTGTTTCTTGGAATAGAAAGGAATGAGATGAAGGTATTTACATATTTGAAAAGAAGTCCATGAATGTTACAGTTTTAGGATTATAATGGAATGATTTAAAAAAGAATGCATTTAACTAATGAATATAAGGATTTTTATTATGCATTAGAAATTTTGATATTTTAGATCATGTGATAGGTACAGCACATGTGGCTACTAAGGAAGCTCCTAAAACTAAAACCTCAAAAAATTGTTGAGCCACACAGATAAGTATATAAAATGTATAGCTTGTAAAAAAAGAGGGACTAATCAAATTCTAGACAATAGAGCCAACCTGATTAATTCACATTTTAATTAGAGTGAAATAATGCTATAGCCATGTTAATGAAGCATGAAAATATTCATAAAAATGTGTTAAGTACTGTTTAGCCAGGCAGCTGCCTGGGTGCTGGGAATGCAGCTAATCAAAAATGAAAAATTTCTTTCTTTCGTGGAAGTTACAATTGGAAACAGTCTGCAGGGCTTCAGTGCCATAGACAATAATCAGGATAAGTTTGAAATAGCTGGCAATGCTATACGGATAACTAAAGGAGATTAGAGGATACTGAGTGATGAAACTCATACATTATACATATCAGTAGAGTACCCTCTGTTGAAGTGATATTTATATCAGGAAATAAAGAAACAAAAGAACAAGCCATAAAAACGCTTGCAGGAAATGTTTTCCTGGGAGATGGAGCAGCAGTCACAAAAATCTCGAGGTAGCACTTGTCTTGATGAATTGAAGGAATAGAAAACAGACCATTATAGCTGGTGAAAAGTGAGTTATAGCACCTTGTTAGAGAAAAAATTAGAGAGATGATCCAAAATTACATAATCCAGACATTGTCAACCAAGGAAAGGCAAACATTTTGGATGGTGTTCTAATGATTTTGAAAGGTACACAGAGCAGGGCCGAGGATGAAAAACACTGCAATATTGAGGACCTTGGCCAAGTAAGACTAGAATCAACATATTTTGGAGATGCTGGAAAGAAGGTTTGTATAGAAACATGCAGTGCTCAGATTTGGACATGTTGCATCTAAGTGTTTGTTAGTCACGGGAGATTTGAATAGGCTATTGCATGTATGAATCTTAGATGCAGAAATGAGTCTAAGCTGAAAACACCAGTAAGAATGCGATCAACCTTTTTGTAGCTCTTAGAGCCATGAGACAAGGTGATGTCACCAAGAAAGTTAAGGTGAATGGAGATAGACTGGTTAACTCTTGTACCTTGGTTTTCCACTCTATAAGGTTCCATTAACAGTAAATGAGATCAACTGTGTAAAACACTGAACTGCATGACTGGTATACAGCAGAAGCTTGATAATTGCTACATGACAATATATTAAGTTGGCACGTATGCCAAGGCCTTTGTTACAGTGCTCTACTCTTCACATCATTATATATAATTTTTAAAAAGTGCTTCATGTTACAAGAAAGATCAAAATTCTTATAAAAATATTTAGAAAATATTTGTAGATTTAGGCAACAGAAGCTTAGAAAAGCTTAGTAACTTAACTTATCAAATTCCACAGAGAGTTCAGAGTAAATTCAAGATGAGAAAATAGAAATACGAAGTTGTGAAAATATCTTTTAATAACATAATAATCACATATTTATTTAAGTGAGCATTATAAAACAAACTTAATAGGTTCAGAAACTTATCTAATGGGATTTAAAATAACTCACTTGTATTGAATTTTGATTTGATTTGTTTTAAAATAACAGGGAATATGTAGCTTTGCAAATTACTCCTATAAGATGTTAAAGAAAAAAGATAACTTTAGAGTCATGTTTGATTCTGAGGTAGGGTTTTTAAAAAGAGATTTAATAAATCTTTGTTTGGTGACTGTTCATACTTAAATCTATCACCTGTCACACAAATTGAGAAAATTTTATACCAATCCACAAAGTTACTGTAAACATTTCATTTTACCTGAGTTGAAATCATGTTTTGAAACTTTCTTATTTACATTTTATTAAGGTTTGTAAGGTAAAAATCCAAAAGACTTGTATTGAGTATATTCAATTAAAAAATTTAGCAAAAGTGATTTTTACCATTTTCCTAATTTTTCTGGCACTAAATAAAAGAAAATTATAGCATTTCTTAGATTTTTTATTATACATGAAAATATGTAGTTGGATTTCTGAATAGTAAATGTTATAAAACCTAGGTTTCAAATTATATGACAAGTTTATGTTATTAAGGCAGTAAATAGATACAATGACAAAAGAGATTTTTGTTAGCATTATATCCTTCTCCCTCTTCAAATGTCCAAATAAGCTTGACCTGATATATATTATTAATTTATGCTGATAAGAGTAGCTAGTAGGCAACAAAGGTGCTTTTTTATCTTCTAATTGCATCCTTGACTATATTATTATATTCATCTTTGTGTGTTACCTGTCCCCTTTTAAAATGGAAACTAGAAGTAAAGTGGGATTTTTTTTTCATTCTTAATACCATGGATCATCTAGTAGTCTCATAATTTATTTTCCTCTTTGAATCAGTTTTCATAGTTAATTTCTCTTCTGATCCTTATTCACTCACCCAAGACATAAGCCTTGAATTCATCCTGAAAGAATTTCTGAAGACTTCAGAAATTCGAATGCTTCCATTTATACTGACAACTATTGATTTAGGGCAGTCCCATGCACTACTCCTGAATAACATCCCATTTAAATCTCTTCAATCGTATGCCTCTCTAATCTATTCCATATATCCATTCAAGTGAGCTTTCTCACATAAAAAATCTATACTACCATTGTTTGTATAAAATCCTTGAAGTAATTGTTACAGAATAGAGAAACAGAGATACTTGAGGGACTTCGTAGAGAAGTATATGAGGAAGAAGTGCTAAATAGATAGGAAATTCACCAAGACTTATGTTAGGAGAGGTTATTTGGAGAAAAACAACAAGAGCCTGTTTCTGACCAGTTACTCTGAGGACAGTGGTTATTTTGTCAAATGCTTGACATGTATAAATTTTCAAATAATATTTTTAAATAAATTAAGTATTAAATAAAATTTTAAAACTTCTGAAAAATTAAATAATTTTAGAATTACATGAGATTCTAAAGATACTTTTAAAATTTCTGGCTTTTATGTAGCCTGAGCTCATCATTGTCTGCTTCTGGTATTTTCAGCAAGACCTAAATGTTCCCCAAAATGTTTTGAAAGAGATTAAGAACTTCACATGGTAAGTGGGCTTTATTTTATTTTTACTTTTGTAGTATTTTAATTTTAACATTATTTTTTAATAATCCATCTGTTTTATTTGGTTCATTGGTAGATGGCACCCATGTGGTTCCAAGCCACAGGTTTAATAGTTAAATGGCACATTGAAATCCCAACCCATCTTTACCTTTCTTAAACCTATATCTCATATATTCTTTTTATCATGTATATTTATAGCATTTTTCAATTTATACTGCTTATTTTAAATAACCACTTATTTTAAATAATTTTGGGTACCCTAAGGTAAGTGGAACACCATATAAGATTAATTTTTGAGTGAGTTTTTATATCATCAGAAAGTTTCACCGGGCTTGTAAGTCAGAAGATAAAAGAGAAGTTTTTTATTTTGCTTTTTGTGGTGCTCTTTATTTTATGCATTGAGGCTCTTAATTAAAAAGAAAACATATTACACATGACTTTCCACCAGAATAATTATCACCACCTTAGGGTTATTGAGAGGCATATTTATACAGATTTAGCAAGATGACTTCTCATAGTATACACAGCCACTTACCCACAGAGCTGTTCCTTTAAGATTCTGCACATGGCAGCAGGCAATGGGAGACTATAAATGATTTTTAAAACATCACAGATAGTAAGTAATATCTAGTTATACATACCTCTCATATTTTTGATTCTGCACTACAATTAGACTTTATAAAAAAGTTAAATAGCAGATGGTATTTGTAGAATTTTAAAGATAAATTGTGTGCAGAAGCAGATAGAGAAAAAGATCATATTGAGATGCCTCCTTCTCCTCCTGAATTTCCAAGTGTTAGTGTCACGTTGCGCTATAATCCTAGCCCAAAGATGTACCATGTATCAATGCCACCACACACATAGTGTCATTATAGGCACTAACCAAGACAGTTAGAGCTTATCTCCATGGAGTTTATAAAAACTTAATCTGCTGCAATACAATGACCTTGTAGAAAAACTCTAAAATGTATAATAATAATTCAAAAACGCAAGTGATAATACCGAAACATACTGTTTTTCCACTCCCTATTTCATTTTAGTTCTTTCCCAGATTCTATTTGACTTGCCATGTAAATATAAGAAAATAACACATACTTTTCTTTAATTAATTCTAGCACATTTGTGTTTTTTTAAGTTTTGTAACTTTGAATTACACAGTAATAAGAGCTTCATTTTGAATATAGAACACGTTGCTTTTTCCTGTACTAAACTGTTTCATGAAAATTATCCTTGACAGCTTTAAATTGCTTACAATTTACTTGAAGCTAATGATAGTTATGTAGCTATGTAGAGTATGGAAAAGAGTATTTACTTGAAGCAATGTCTTTTTAATAATATTTGCATTTATACACAGATTGCTCCCAAGATTAAGGCACAGATGATAGAACGCATAGCCATGAAAAGATACCAGACATTTGGAGACAAAGTAAATTATTTTGAATGGCTTTTTTCTAATCCTGCCACAAGAAAAACAGATGTTGACGATCTTATTGATGAAATAGAAATTTTGGGAAGGCTTTATGATATTTCAATATGAACTTGACTATCATATTTGAGTACCAACTTTAAATAATGTATTTCTAAAGATAAGGATACAAACAGTGATTCTCTTTCTTAGAACTTTTAATTTTCTTTTGGAATATGAAATGTCAGATGATGAAAAGGGATTAAATTAACTGGAAAAATATGCAGTAAGTCCTTGATTTATGAGCATTAATCTTGCAAGTATTCTCAGAAACACATCTCGTGTTATGAACACTCAATTATAGATGCAAACAAGTCATAGATGTAGCTTATGTATCTGCCAGACATTGTCACAGCTATACTGCTGTATGGTTACTTTACAGTGTAATAGTGTACAGTAGTACAATGCACTTAGGAACTTACTGTAGTTGTGTGTGTGTGTGTGTGTGTGTGTGTGTGTGTGTGCTTTACATTGTATATTTGTGTCCAAGGCATGTAACGTATATTGCCAGACTTCAAAGCTGGGGGGATGTTCTCCCAGAAAGGAACTTGTTCTTAAATCGGGGGCTTACTACATAAATGCTTATTCATGAAATCATTATTTTCATTATTTCAATAAACATTATTGATTATAGTACCTATCAAGTGTCATACATTTTTCTCAGTGATCTTAGGATAGAATACCAACCATGAAAGATAAAAGTTCCTTTGCCTTATAAAAAGACACCTTCTGTTGCGGACATTCTACAGTTTAACACCCCCCCACACACACCCATACACACACACACACACACACAAACACACACACACATACATGTGCCTGAATTATATAAAGAATTCATAGATTAAAATAATTTTTAGTACCATATGGTGGCATTCCATTTCTGCCAAAAATAAATTAATACATGAGATGCTTCTCTTTTTTCAAACAAATACAATGCATAAATTTTCTACATTGTGGAGCAGAGAATGAGAGAAAAGAGTATCAAAGGGTGACATAATTGTTTTGGTCTTTGCATTTTTATTTAGAAATGACTTTAGCTTATATAAGCCTTCTATTTGAACTCACTTTTTCCTACATCATTTGGTACCTTTAAAGATCAACAGCAGTGCCATCCATTTATAGTTTACCAGAAATTTGTATTTCTTTTTCACAAAATAGAACCAGAAAACTTGATGTCAAATATATAGTTAGCAACTTGCAATTATATCTTTTTAGATAATAGTAGTTAAGATTAACTGAACACTTACTGTGCTTCAGATAATAAGCTAAGTATCTGACCTTGCATGGTCTCACTTAATTATTTATTAGTGTTGTGACATATTACCTTCATTTCATGAATTATAAGACTAAAGCTTCAAAAGTTTTAGTAATGTATCTGATATCACATTGTGGATCAATAATAAGCTAGTCAAATTTCTTAAGTATTCTTCAGAGAGCTAGCTTACTAGATGGCTTACTGCACTCATGTGCCCTGTTTACTGTTGGCTTGGTAGAAGGGTCTGCTGGGGAGGATAGCTGCTCATGTTATGGCAGATGGGAAGCAGAGAGAGAAGGGATAAGCTGAGGAGAGAGGCATTTGGTCACATTCCCAGGGACCCATCCCTTGGGACCAGGCACCACCTCCTAACAACACACTCATCCAGGAACCTTTCAGTGGATGAATCCATTGAGGAGCACAGTGGCCCACGATCCATCACCTTCAGAAAGCCCTACTCGATCTGAAGGCTTTCTGCAAGCCCGTACTTGAGGGCTTGTAGGAACAGCTCAGACTTAAACCTTGGAAGAATTCTTTATATTACAGTCTTCAAAATTATAAACATGTGCTTTAAAAGTTTTCTTTGGTAGGTTTTAAAACTCACTGTTCTGTGATTTAAAACTCAGGTTATTCCTATCTGTCATCCTGCCTTTCCATGAGCAAAATCCGTGTAAGTATCACAGTGCCAGACAAATACCAGTTGGACTCAGAAATGTAAGTAGAAATTTTTCATATGCCTGTGTCTAAATGATAGTTAAAGAAAAATAGAAATATTAAGAATGTTAATAAATATTTCAAATAATCCTACAAAACATAATTTTACTCTGGTGTTACATTTTTAAGTGCAAAGAGTGGCCCTTGTTTCATAAAATACCAAGTTTGGTTTCTTTAAAATGTAATGTAGAAGGAAGAGATATATCTTCATCATGTAAATAAGTTTTATAAGAATTTATCATAAATTATATTTGATCTCTGGCAGCTTGGGTATCTGCACTATCATGCCCCAGTATATCAATCTAGTAGTAAGATGAAAATTATAGTTATTTTTTGTGGCTCCTGTCTTTATGTTATCAGCTTAATTAGACACATGGAGAAATTTATGAAATACTAGGGGATTTTTGAGAAGGTTTAAAACTTATTTGGATGACAATGGCATGTGTTCATTTGCTGAGACTTACTTAACACCAGTGGACTGTTTGCTGAGAACATTACTTCTTTCTTGCTCATTGTTCACTTAGACAGTACCTGCCTATGGTGGGAATAAGCTAGGCACAGGCCAGACATAAGCCACAGAGGTGTCTGTCACTAAAACAAATCTGTGAGAGGACATCCGGTCATGAATTGATACTCAGGCATTAAGCCATAGAGCATAAAGTATCATGTGTGTGTGTGTGTGTGTGTGTGTGTGTGTGTGAAAAGAGAGAGAGAAATTGATTTTGCAAACATAATTAGTCTTATATCTTATAACTAGACCAACGTAGAAAATTTTACTTGAAGAAGATCTGAACTATGAAAATAAGAGTCACAAAAATTTGGGTGAGATCAGTGTTTAATAGCATGAAAGATGTTGCTCTGTAAGACTCTACTTGAACTATTTTCATAAACTTTTATCACTTTTTTTACTTTTATAACTTTTTATGATATCAAATCTGGTGAACCATTTGCCCTTGATTTAATTATCCCCATAAGCCATTGTTTTCCTTGTTCATATTAAATCCTACAGTACTCTGCTGAAGAAATTACAATTGTGCCCAGTACACAGTTACTGCTGGTTTTATCACTTTTCTGAAACATGTTTACCTTCAACTGAAGAAAAATTTCTTGTTCAACTCACCTTTGGCAATGACAAAATGTGTTTACATATACTATGTTTTCTCACTTTTGATGTTGGTGTTGATGACTCACAGGAAATTTCTTTCCAGATAGTAATACCTCCCTTAAAAATTATGTCTTATGCTAAGCTAGATTATATTAGATTTATAAGCACAAACACTATTTCTAGAACTCCAGTTTGTAACTGGGATTGGTGACATAAGTGTCAATGATACAGTTGTGGTTTGAATCTGGATGACCCCCCAAAACCTCATGTAGTTATGGGAGGATGGGCTCTTAGGAGGAAACTGAATCTAGAGTTCATGATTGATTCATAGTTCAATGCTGGGATTAAGGGTTGGTGATTTCTGGATCAATCCACTGATTGGA
>PVJX010027148.1:6905-25229 GCA_004027295.1 Dolichotis patagonum | reverse complement strand
CAATTACCCTCCAGAACTTCTGAGTAAGGGTCTCTTAGCCTGACAATATAGGAAAAGACAAAATTAGTGTGCATTCAAGAGAAAGAGAAAGCTGAACTGTGACCTAGCTCATAAATTTCTGTTAAGACTTTTGAGGAAATTGGAAGAATCCACATATAATCCTAGGGATATATATATATATATATATATATATATATATATATATGAATTATATATGTATATATATGAATTATATATATGTATAAATATATATGGCACCTACAGAAATATAATCTATCCTATAGGATTAACCCTAATAAATATAGTTTTACTCTATGTCAGATTTTAGTTTATTTTTATTTTTATTTTTATTTTTTTTATTTAAAAGAGAATAAAACCAAAGGGGTCAGTACAGAGCAGATCAGAAGAGGACAACATAGGCAACATAGTACTTTACATTAAGACAACTGGACATCATCAGTATCTAACACCATATCTCTTACTCTGCTATAGTTGAGCATAGTTTCAATTACAATAATATCAAACGTAACACAATAGTATAAAGCCATGCATATAGTGAAAGAATTCCAGGGCTTTCTGAACCGAATAACAGAAAATGATCAATGGGTATTATAATATCTCATTTTTGATAAAAAAGAAAAAAAATTGTTTGAAATATCACACATATTCAAATTCCAATGAGACACAGTGTGGTAGATAGAACCAATGGTAATAGAACAAAAAAAAGCATGGTAGGACTTCTAAGAAGGATAATATTAAATCAGCAATAGCTGTCATAATGTTTTCTTCAAAACAGCTGTTCATATCATCACGTATAGATTTTAGTTTTAAATATAGATAACTTCTGAGGGTTAAGTTTTCCATATTATATTATGGTCAAAGAGATTTGAAGTACTTTGGGCATCAGAGTTTTGAACAGAGGTTCAGTGCATTTGACTACAGTTATGTGGAGGAGCAATGGAGAGACTGAGCCTACAAAGAGAAGGCCTGGCCGAAATGAAGTTTTCTTTTTCTGTTATTATTAGTATATATTTTGCATGCATAACAAATAATTTATTATGGGGAATTGGTAGATATACATACTTCATCTTGATCCTCTTTACTTTCCATAGCCTTCCTTCAGCCTCCCCCCATCCACAGAAATCCCAACTTTTTTTATCCAATAGTCATGTGACCATTGATGTTTACTCCTTATATCTCAGAGAGCATGGATTTTGTCTGCTGTGCTCTCTATTGTGTTTTCCAATAGCTCAGAGAACCCTACCAATTATTGGTACTCAATAAAATCTTTTTGAACTGAATTGAATCAAATTATATCATAATCATTCCCAGCAAATATTTATTTGGTATCCTGTAAATTGTGGTTATCTTGACACTGAAAAATTCACAATTCATGGAAAAGAATCTCAGGAGACATTTATGCAGAATATAACAAGAACTCTTACAACTCAAGATTAACACAATACAAATAAAACATAGGCAATGATTTGAATAGACATTTTATCAAAGATACATAAATAAACACTAAGCACATGAAAAAGATGTTCTACATCATCTGTCATGAGGCAAACAATAGAATACCACTTCACAACCACCAGAATGCCAAGAATTGCTATATTCAAAGCACAGAAAATTACAGACATGAAAACAACAGAAAATCTTTCTTTTCAGATATGAATGTAAAACCATAGTGCTGCTAACTTGCAAAACAACTTGGCAGTATCTTAAAAAGTGAAAGATAAATTTACCATATCATGTGCAATTCTCCTTCTAAATATCTACCAAAGAGAAGAGAAACTTAGCTCCACACAAAGACTAGCACATTGAGAAGGGTATAATATCCCACTTATAGTTAAATCAAATTCCTCTTGTCTAAGACCAGTAATTTTTCAAGGTTATAGTTAGGAAAGGGCAAAGTTAATATCTTAAGCTCATATTGTCTTATTACAAAGACTATGTGCTTTCTCTAACTGTGCCACAGTGTTCCCAAGCTTTATACAGATTTTTAAAGCATCTTTGTTTTTAAAAATAAACATATTCAAAGCTGATGGTGATGTAGACAAGATACAAAACACTATCTGACTTGGAATTGGGCATGGTAGCACATACATATAATCTCACAAATCGGGGAAGCTGAGACAGAAGGATGTCAACTTTAAGACCACTCGGATCAATTTAGTAACATAGCAAGACCTTGTTTTAAACTTAAAAAAATGGCTAGAAAGGTTGTGCAGTAGGAAGACCCTGGGTTCAATTCCAAGTCCTAAAATAAATACTATAAAAGGTTGGTCTTCTATTGCATAAAGTACTTTTATTAGTGCATATTAGTTACATAGAATAGCGGGTTTCATTTTTGACAGGTTTGTACATATTTTGTACAAATATGTACAAATGACAGATTTTGATTATTTTTAAGCCCATTATTTCCCTGCCCCTTTCCTCCCCTCTTCCAAGTCTCTTTCTCTAATAATAGTCTCCTTTCTAATTTTCTGTCTTCTCTTTTTTATCTTTTTAAGTTTAGATTCCATATGTGAGAAAAAACATGTGACATTTGAGTTTAGAACTCTAACTTATGTTTGTTGAACCTGATGATCTCCAGTTCTAGCCATTTTCCTACCATGTGATTTCATTCTTTATAGATGACTAAATTATCACTGTGTTATAAAGTATTACATTGAGGCAGTTTTGACAACCTCTCTCTTTTTTGTTGTCTTATCTGAAAAGTGGAGTATTTTTCCCTGAGATACTTGGTATTGAACCCAGGACTTCACACTGAGCTACATCTTCAACTCTATTTTTAGATAAGGTTTCACTAAGCTACTAAATTCCATGGGTTGGGCTCCAACTTCTATTCTTCTGTGTCAGCCTCCCGGAGTGCTGGAATTATAGGCATATGCCACATGCCTAAATAAATAGAGATACTATAACATCTAATACATAAAATTGTATTTTAAATTACTTGACTACTACAAAATTAAGTGTCTAGCAAATGTCATGCCCATAGAAATGTTCAATACTTGTTATGTATCATTTTAAAGGTTGATATAATCTTTTCAATTATAACTTTCAATTCAAATGTGGAGGTTGAGGAAAGCAAAATAAGCATCAGGTAACATATGGGGAATCTTCTCAAGAACATGTTGCATATATAGCTTTAGAAATTATGGACAAGTCATAATGGATCTTTTGAATATCTCATATTAGGTATAGGATCTAGTAGAAAAACAGAGAATTTACTTTTTTGCCTTTATTTTCAAACCACGATCAACCTAGAATCCTTCTGTGACCCTGACAGGTGTGAGGACTACTCCCCACCAGCAAGCAAGTTCATATCAATGGGCACACTAGGTGTCATCTAATTCAATTCCATTTTCATGCCATCTCCTGGAGACAGCATCACATCTCACAGTTAACTCCCTCTCTCCTTTTGCTGCCAGTCACTAGCCTCAGGGTGTTCTACCTGTGCTTCAGGTGGACTAGTTACATGTTAGGTTTCCTACAACCGCTCCCTTGGTTTCAATTAACCTGTTCAAATGGGTCACAACACTCAGACAAGCACTCACTTCTGTTTACTGGTTTGTTTTGCAGGATGGTGCAAGGGTATACATTGAGAGATGCATAGGCATAAGCATGGGAGAGGGCACGTAGAACTTTCAGGTCCTACCCCAGCTGTGCCACTCTCCAGGAACTTGCGGTGTTCTGTTATCCAAAAGCTTCCTAAAACTTGTCATTTGGGTTTTTTACATAGACTCTATTACATAAGTATGATTCCTAATAGACTGGGTGGGGAAACGCAGCAAGGCCTATCCAGTCTCCCCAGAATAGGCCAAGACCTCTCTGGAATGAAGAGGATCTCTGACCTATGATCAGACAAATGAAGGTCAGGGAACTTCTTTATGGCCAGAAAGGTGAGAGAAAGCTAAAATTGCTAGACCCACCTTGAGGAAAAAAAATTCCAATTTCTCTGGCCTGCCTTGAGGAATGAAAACCAAGATGTGGTATACATTATAATACACACAGGCAAGCTGCAAACATGCTGAATATGCTTGGACTGGCAATGCACTCTTTTGAGTAAATTAACTTGAGATTGTGTTGCACTAGTCAGTATGATATGGCCACAAAAGTGGTTTATTTCTCAGCACTGCTAAAATTTGTCTTCTTAAGCAAGATAAAGCAGTTAAGCAATTGTAATTATAGACTTGAGAGGATTTTGCAGAAAGTTATCCAATGAGAGAACAGCTATCAATTCTGATTTAACAGCTATGGAAGATCCTGCTCTGTGCTGGTGGGTGGGACAAGGCAGCTGGGTTAGAAGATAGGCCAATATTATTTTTCCCCTCAGCCCCTATGGGCTGGGATTGCTCTGAGTGTAAATTGTGGGATCTGATCTGTTTGTGTAAATTATACTTTTCATACTTGAGGCTGGGTTACGCAGATGCCAACAATACTGTGATCATCCTCATGTGCATTGCCAGCCAGATCCATGCAGAGGGAGAAAAAGCCACAATAATAACATTCCCTGGGACAAATGTTAGAATGGGAGTTTAGTAGTTCTCTATGGTTGCCATAACAAAACATCATAGAGTGGATGGTTTAAACAATAGAAATCTAGGCAGACACCTGCCATACTGGAGCAGCCAGACCCTGGCCTCTCCCCATGAGTCAGTGCCATACACGAACCAGGGGTAGAGAGAACAAAGGACACATCAGTGAGCAAACTCTGTGGGAAGCAGCACCATATGCAGATGTGCACCAGACTAAAACAACCAGACCCAGGCCCTTTCTGGCATATGCACTAACAAACAAGAAGGACCATCTCACAGCCCCATCCCACCCCATAGGCAACCAGCTTATTGGAAGAAACACAGGCTGTGATGATAGCTATGAAGTTGAAGGGCAATTGGATGCCTGTGGTGCTTTGGTGTTTCACTGGTGTTGCAGGTCTCGGGCCAGTAGTCTGATTGTACATTCAGAGGATAGTGGCACATAGGGTGACATCTAGAAGGGATCTCCTTCTGAAGGTTGCACCCATTGTTGATTCCCTATGGCCTTGCTTGGGAAGTTCTCTATCATTTCTATTGTTTTGTTGGGTTGGGTTTTATTCTCTTGTGTGTGTGTGGTTTTTTTTGATTATGTCAAATCTGATGTCATGAGCAGCTATTTCAAAGGTAGCAAAATATATTATGATAGAAATTTTGGATTTACTATAGGCTTGTTTTGAAATTCTTTATTTCATTCACTGTGTGGTTGGTATTGTTTCTATTCTGTTCTGTTTGATTTTTACTATGTCTGAGGTTATCTGCAGCTATTTTGGAGCCATCAAAAGGTATTATGGTAAATATTGTTGATTTTGTAACGTTTTGATGCCTGTATCTCTTGCACTAGTTTGTTTTGTTTAGATTTATTCTGTTTTATACTCTTTACAATAAAAATATTTTAAAACACAATCCAAATCTCTTTTCACTCAGCTCTAGAGATTAGGAGCTCCTAATTAATGTCCCTTCAGAGTTGGTTTTCAATGAGGCTTCACTCCTTCACTTGTAGATGTCCATTCTTTTTTATTACAATTCACATGGTCATTTGTCCCTCTGTGCATGTGCATTTAGGATGATTCTTTATGTGTCCTAATTCCCCCTTCTTTTAAGAACACCAGTCAGATTGGATTAGGGCACATCAGCGTGGCCTCATTTTAAGTTAATCACCTCCTTAAAGCCCCTATATCCAATATGGTCACATTCTGTGGTATGAGGACTAAGACTTCAACATATAATTGGACTCCAACCTTTAACAAGCTGAAAAGTATTTGGCACCACATCTTGTTTTTCTTTCATAGAATCAATATGTAAGTTCCTTTATCTTGTAGTTGTCCTGTCTGTTGAATGTTTTTTTTTAGTTTACCTAAGCTTTAAACTGAAAGTATGTTGATTAGATCTTCCTTTTTCTCTAGTTAGACCAGATGTCACTTGTCCACATGAGAAGTTCAAACTAAGAACTTATTTAAGAACCCTCTGCACAACTGTCCTCAAGATTGGAGTTTGTGGACTCATAACTGAATTATCTGGAGAGTTTTGTCATGCTATGTGCCAGGCATGCCTTTCTTGGTGTTTGCAAAGTAGTTCATTTCATCCCCAAATGAAGACTATACTGCTGAGACACATCCTTCTTGATTGTCAGGGGTTTTGATTGGTTTTTCCTCCATCTATGAAGACAACTGTTTGATCCTATGCTTCCTAACCATGGCAGGTAAACGGACAATGGGACAGAGGTCCTCAAAGTTGGCCTCAAAGTTGGCCAAAGTGGTATGGAACTCACAAATTTTGCCCATTTGCCATCTCTATACAAGCTAGACAATTGGTGGGAAGTTGGAGAAGCTATTGGGAAAGCCTATAGCTTCATGATCAACTTGACTTCAATAAAAAGTTCCACAGGGGTAATGAAACAATCACTCTGGGTCTAGGAATACTTTTTTTTCCTTTTTTTTAAATATAAAAGAAACTATTTACTTGAAGGTGGGGATAAGAGGAAAAGGGAGAGAGAGATGACATCTACTCAAGAAGGAGGGAACATTTGCAAGTGAAATGCTTATGCTTATCACCTTTCTGAGGGAAAAATGGAACACACTGTTTGATATGATACATCAAATTAATTATGTAATTACTCATTCAACCACTGATCTTAAAAAAATGGAACACACTGTTTTGTATGAAACATCAAATTAAGTATGTAATTACTCATTCAACCACTGATCTTCATACACTGTTTAAAGCTACCCTCAAATAATAATGGTTTCTTAAATATTCTTCCCCTCTTGAACTTTAAATGAAAACCACTAGACAACTTGGTATTATATCTTTGAAAATAAGAATAGAGAATTGTGTGTCTGAACAAAAATTTTCTTTCTAATAGATAATGAAAATATTTTAAAATAACCACTTATAAATGTTCAAATGAGAGTTGGAACAGGGAAGGAGAAGGGGAAAGGAGAAAAAAAGAAAAAGAGAACAGAACAGAGAAATGGAAATAAAGCTTTTGCAAACAAAGAGAGGAAGGGTGTTGAAGTGAGAGGAGGGATATAGTCAAAAAAGAAGACCCAAGATATATCATGTACAAGTACAAACCCCCTATGATAAATACTTGAGATTAAAAGAGGAAGTCTCCTATCTGTTAAAAAAGACAAACAATGCATTACAGTAGCCTACTGTCAGGTTGATTTCCCTACTACCAGGTTTTGAAGACCTGTAATGCCTTCATTATTCTATTATGATCAGTTTTGTACTATTTTGTTTTGTATGAGTTCATTGTGTGTGAAAATACTGACAACTGTTTAGAAGAAAATAAGAAACATTATGGTAGTCAGTGTGGAACTCCTGTTGTCTTGCATTGAAATCTGTGTCACTTACATTGTTTTCTTCTGATCTGCATTGTTCTGTTTTGTTATAGCTTGTTTTACCCTTGTTAAAATAAAAAATGCAATATAGGTAGGGAAATATTAATGGCATTCACATAGAAAAATGGTAGAAGACATAATTCATGTTTGATGTGACATTTGAACTGGATTTAAAGATAAATAAGACACAGTATTTCTGATGTCCAAATGGAAATGGCAAGAATAAATATACCATGAGTTCTGGAAACAGCAAGAAGAATAATGTTTAGGTTGGGAGAAATCATCCAGTATCAACAGTTGAGACTATATAGAAAGACAAATTGGGGTCCAATCCTGGGGACCTGGAAATTTCATGCTGGGACATGCCTTAGACATGAAGTGTGGGGATTCTTGGAGAAGTGTTGGGCAGGAACAAATACGATGAACAATGTTGACAATATTCTTGAAGGTGGCTTAGAGACGGAAACCACAGAAAATCATTAGGAAGCCATTGTAGGTGATCTCAGACAGTGGTAGCATTCCAACAGGAAACCAAGACGATCCAGAAGAAAGGATTCACAGGACTCAACACTAGGAAATGAGTTGACAGCATGCTAGTCCTTGAATCTAGGGAATCCTCACCTATGTACACCAGCCAATGGTTAGAGAATTTCATTTGCATTAAGTAAAGTTCTTTTTTATTTAATTAATTAATTAATTTATTTATTTATTTATAGAGCAAAAATACCAAAAAAAAAAAACCCAAACAGAATAAAGGGTAGCAACAATACAGAATTCCAAGCAAAAAGGGAAAAGAACCAAAAACAAACCCACTAAGAAAACATTTCTTGACAAATTACATACTGACATCTTGGAAAGTGTTGTTCAACTTACATAATTAAAACATGCAAAGTAGACATTCAAGCAGTGAGACTGTTAACAGTTCTCTTCCATGATCTGACAAAAACAGCAGTATGGTCATCCATTTACCCACTCAACATATGTGCAATTATATCAAAAGGGAAAAATTAAATAACAAAACAGAACAAACCAGGTCATAAGAAACCAGTGTAGGAGACATAATTTTTTTTAATTTTTTATTTTAAAGAGAATAAAACAAAAGAGGGCAGTACAGAGCAGATCAGAACAGGACAAGATAGGCAACACAGTACTTTACATTAAGACAACCAGACATCAACAGTAGCTATCACCATATCACTTACTCTGCTATAGTTGAGAATAGTTTCAAATACAACAATATCAAACATTACAAAATAGTATAAAGCCATGCCTAGAGTGAAAGAATTACAGGGCTTTCTGAATTGAATAACAGAAAATGATCAATGGGTACTATAAAATCACATTTTTGATAGAAAAATTTTGTTTAAACTATCACACATATTCAAATCCCAATAAGACACAATGTGATAGATAGAATCAATGGAAATAGAAAAATAGAAGCATGGTAGTAATTCTAAGAAGGATGATATTAAATCAGCAATGGCTGTCATAATGTTTTGTTTTCTTCAAAACAGCTGTTCAGATCATCATGTATGATATAGTCAAAGAAAACAGAATAAAACAATTCCAATTGATGATTGAAAACATTGAAAGGCTTCAAAGCTATGAGATGGGGACTCATGCTTAACATAAAGTCTTATACACTCTTATTAACTCACATACTAGGGAGAATATATGGTATTTACACATGTGAGTTTGGTTTATTTCGCTTAAGAGAATGGTCTCAAGTCATGTCTATTTATTTATAAATACCTCAATGTGATCATTTTTTATAGCTGAGTAGTTCTCCATTATATAAAAATTCCACAACTTTTTTATCCATTCCTCAGTTGATGGGCACGTAGGAGGTTTCCAGGATCTGGCTATTACAAATTGTGCTGCCATAAACATGGGTGCACATATATCACTGTGGTATGATGTTTTCAGTTATTCTGGGAACATACCCAGAAGTGGAATAGCTGGATCAAATAGGACCTCCAAACCCAACTTTTGGAGGAATCACTATACTGACCTCCACAGTGGTTGCACCAGTCGACACGCCCACCAACAGTGCAGAAGAGTTCCTTTTTCCCCCACAGCCTCTCTATCACTTGTTGTCAGTAGTCTTCTCTATCCTGGCCATTCTTTCTGGAATGAGATGGAATCTCAGTGTGGTTTTAATTTGCATTTCGCTCATGACTAATGATGATGAACATTTCTTCATGTATTTATTTGCCATGCATATTTCTTCATCTGAGAACTGTGTATTCATTTCAGATGCCCATTTTTGGATTGGGTCTTTGACTTCAAGGGTCTGGTTTTTTAAAATTCTTTACAAGTTCTAGAAAGAAGTCCTTTGTCTGAAGAACTGTCTATGAAGAATTTTTTCCCAATTTGTGGGTTTTCTTTTCACTCTGCTGGAAACCTCTTTTGACATGTAGAAACTCTTTAATAAGATGTGTCCCAGTTATTGATTCTGGGAAGTATTTCCCGTGTAGTTTGGTTCTTGTTCATGTATTCTCTTCCTACCCCTATATCTTTGAGATTTTTACCTACTTTGTCTTCCAGCAGATTTAGTGTTTCTCTTTTAATACTTAGATCATTGATCCATTTAGACTTTAGCTTAGTGTATGGTGATAGACATGGGTCTAGTTTTAGTCTTCTGCATATGGATAGCCAATTTTTCCAGCACCATTTGTTAAAGAGAGTGTCATTCTACCAGCAAGCATGTTTGGCCCCTTTATCAAAGAAAAGGTGGTTGAGTGAGTTTGTGGTTGTGGTTGTATCTTGCAATCTATTCCACTGATCCTCTGGTCTGTTTCTATTCCAGTACCATATTGACTTTATTAGTGGAGCTTTGTAGTATAATTTCAAGTCGGGGATTGTGATGCCTCCTGCCTTGCCTTTGTTACTTAGAATTGCCTTTGCTATTCTAGGTCTCTTCTGGTTCCAGATGAATTTTAGGAGTGATTTCTCTAGATCTATGAGGTATGTTAGTGGTATTTTGATTGGGATGGCATTGAATATGTATAGTAATTTTGGGAGAATGTCCATTTTTACAATGTTTGTTCTTCCGGTCCATGAACAGGGGATATCTTTCCATTTTTTTAAGGTCCTCTTCGATTTCCTTTTACAGGGTATTATAATTTTCACTGTATAGTTCTTTTACTCCTTTCGTGAGATTAATTCCTAAGTAATTCAATTATTTGGATGCTAGTGCAAAGGGTGTAGTTTCTCTTATTTCACTGTCAGCACTTTTGTTGTTAGTGTATAGAAATGCTTTTAATTTTTGAGTATTGACTTTTTATCTGGCTACCTTGCTGAATTTATTTATTACATCTAGGAGTCTTTCAGTAGAGTTTTGGGGGTCTTCTATGTAAAGTAACATGTCATCTGCAAATAACGATAATTTAACTTCCTCTTTTCCTATCTTTACTCCTTTTATTTCTCTTTCCTTTCTTATTGCTCTGGCTAGTATTTCCAGTACTATGTTGAATAGCAGTGGTGATAATGGACATCCTTGTCTTGTGCCTGATTTTTAAGATAAAGGCTTTCAGTTTTTGACCATTTAATATGATGCTGGCTGTTGGTTTGTCATAGATGGCCTTTAACATATTGAGATATAGACCATCTATTCCAATTCTCTGTAAGGTTCTTATCATGAGTGAGTGTTGGACTTTATCAAAAGCTTTTTCTGCATCTATAGAGATGATCATGTCGTTCTTCCTTTTGGCTCTATTGATATGGTGGATTACATTTATTGTTTTGCATATATTGAACCATCCCTGCATTCCTGGGATGAATCCCACTTGGTCTTGGTGTAAAATCTTCTTGATGAATTGCTGCATCCTATTTGACAATATTTTATTGAGAATTTTTGCATCTATTTTCATTATGGAGATTGGCCTATAATTCTCATTATTAGTTGAGTCTTTCTCTGGTTTTGTTACTAGAGTGATATTTGCTTCCAGGAATGACTTAGGAAGAATTGCTCCCCTTTCAATTTCATTGAAGATTTTCAGGTTTGTTGGAATTAAATCTTCTTTGTATTTCTTGTAGAATTCTGCAGTGAATCCATCTTGGCCTGGACTCTTATTTGTAGGCAAGGACTTAATTACATTTTCAATTTCAGTAATAGAAATTGGGTTACTCAGCAGTTTTACATCTTCTTGTTCCAGCTTTGGTAGTTCATATGTATCTAGGAATCTGTCTATTTCTTCTGTGTTATCGAACCTATGAGAGTAGAGGTTTTCAAAATAGCTGTTGATGATCTTCTGTATTTCCACTGAGTCTGTAGTAATTTCACCTTTTTCATTCCTTATTTCATGAATTTGAGTTTTTTCTTTCCTTTTTTAAATAAGGTTGGCCAGGGCTTATCAATTTAATTTATTATTTCAAAGAACCAACTCTTTGATTCCTTGATCCTTTGTACTGTTTTCTTAGTCTCTATTGCATTGATTTCTGCTCTGAACTTTAGAATTTCCTCCCTTCTTTTTGCTTTGGGCTTGGCTTGCTCTTCTTTTTCTAGATATTTGAGTTGTAGCATCAGATTTTTTATTTGTGTTCATTCTGTCTTCCTGATTTGGGATCTCAATGCAATAAATTTTCCGCTGAGGAATTCCTTCACTGCATCCCACAAAATCTGGTAAGTTGTGTCTTTATATTCATTTACTTGTAGATATTGTTTAATTTCTCCTTTAATTTCCTCCGTGACCCACCGATTGTTCAGGAGTGTATTATTCAGTTTCCATGTGTTTGTAGGTTTTTTGCAATTTCTTTTATCATTAATTTCTAGTTTCCCAGCACTATCATCCTGTAACATGCATGGGATAATGTCAATGCTTTTGCATTTGCTTATATATATTCTGTGGTGTAGTACATGTTCTATTTTAGAGAATGTCCCATGTACTGCTGAGCAGAAGGTATATTATGATGTTGTTGGATGGGACACTCTGTATACATCTATCAAGTCTATTTGTTCACAGTTGTGATTCCGTTCTGTTATGTCTTTGCTGATTTTCTGTCTAGTTGATCTGTCCCTTTGTGTCAGTGGTGTGTTACATTCTGCTGTTATAATTGTATTATTGCTTATTTGATCTGTCATTTCTGTTTGCACTTGCGTTATATAGCTGGGTGCTCTGGAATTTGGTGCATATATATTTAAGATTGTTATCTCTTCTTGAAATTTTCCCCTAAATTGTATGCAGTGACCTTCTTTATCTCTTTGGTTCATTCTTGGTTTGAAATTTACATTGTCTGCAAACAGGATGGCTACTACCATTGTTTTTTTGGTTTCCTATTGCATGAAGTATTGTTTTCCGTCCTTTGACTTTCAGTCTATGAGTGTCCTTTTGGGTTCGATGGTTTTCTTGTAGACAGCATATGGTTGGATGTTGTTTCTTGATCCCTTCTGCCAGTCTGTTCCTTTTAATTGGTGAGCTGAGGCCATTTACATTAATGGTTGTAACTGTTATACATTGATTTATTGCTGACATGTTATCTTTCTGCTGTTGTGTTAGCTGTTGTGTTGTGTTAGCTTTCCTTTCTGTTTAATTGTCTGCCTTGCTTGGTGGTTTTATCCATGTGTATCTAGAATGTCTTGCAGTGTTCTTTGTAGTGTTGGTTTGGTATTCATGAAGTTCTTCAGCTGTTCTTTGTCATGAAAGTATCTTATTTCTCCATCTATTTTGAAGGACAGTTTTGAAGTGTATGTCAGTCTGGGTTGGAAGTGGTTTTCCTTTAGGATCTGAAAGACTTCACTCCATGCTCTTCTTGATTTCATTGTTTGTGTTGAGAAGTCTGCCATGATTCTGATAGGTTTTCCTTTATAGGTGATCTCTCTTTTCTCTTTAACAGTTTTTAGTATTCTGTTCTTATGGTGGATTTCCGGGATGGTGATTATTTTGTGTCTGGGTATAGTTTTATTTTGGTTATGGCTGTTTGGAGTTCTATATGCTTCACTTATCCAGATGTCAGTTTCTCTTCTCATGTTTGTGAAGTTTTCAGCTATTACTTCTGTAAATATCCTCTTGATATCATTTGGGCTGTCCCCTTCTTTTTCATTTATCCCTATTTATCTGATGTTATGTTTCTTTGCATCATCTTGCAGGTGTTGAATTGTTATTTCCTGATTCTTTGTTATTTTTAAAATATCTTGTCTTTCCTGTTCACTGGCTGCAATCTCATCTTCGAGGTCTGAAATTCTATCTTCAGTTTCATTGAGGCAGTTTTGGCAGCTTTGAATAGCATTTTTGATTTGCTGTATATCTCTTTGAATCTGCTTTATTCATTCTGTTTGTTTCTTATAGGGTACATTCAGGGATTCTATCCGTTTGTTTTGTTCCCCTAATTTTTTAGCTGTGTCTTCACTAGATGCATTCACTGTTTCTTTCACTGTTATTTTCATTTGTTCTTTCACCTGGGCAAGTACTTCTGATTTGACTTTCTCTGTAGCTTTCCCTAGTTGCATATTTATTTCATTTGATATCATTTCAGACATTCCAGGTGTATGGCTTCTTTTTTCTTCTATGTACATGGCTTCTAGGCTTTCTTGGGGAGGGCTGGAGCTTTGAGCCTGTCTTTTGGTCTTTCCTTTTGTCATTTTTCTACATTTTCTTGCTTTGTGCGGTTTTTCAAATCTTCCTCTGCATGTGTGGTGAATTACCTCTTGCACCCTCAGTTCCTGGAGCAGCAGTGGCTCCCCAACAGGCTCTTGGTTCCCTCAAAGGGTACTAACTCCCCTCTGTTGACTCCTGGCTCCCTAAGTTGTGTGGTGGATGCTGGGTATGACCGAGCCCGTGGAACCTCGGGTGGGCTGGGCCATCATCCTTTGTCCCAGGCCATTTTCCAGGATGTTCCCTGCAGGTGAAGTGTAGGCCTACCAGTCCCAAACAGTCAGCTGAGGTACAGGTCTCTGTAAAGGTCCCAATCCCTTTTTATTTTATTTAAAAATAAGGAAGAAAAAAATGGAATAAAGGGTAGCAACAATACAGAATTCCATGGAAAAAAGGAAAAGAACAACAACAACAAAACCTAAAAGATTATTACTTGACAAATTACATACTGGCTTCTTGGAAATAGTTGTTCAAATTATAAAGTTAAAACATGTAAAGTAAACATTCAAACAGTGAGTCTGTTAATAGTTCTGCTGCATGATCTCACAAAAACAGCAATAGAGTCGTCCATCTTACCCACTCAAATCTATATTCAATTATATCAAAAGGGTTAAAATTAAACACAACAAAACAGAACAAAGTGGCTCACAAGAAAGCAATGTAAGGAACACAAATTCCAAAACTAGACAATTGGAGATATTCACTCTCTATCTTATTGACTCTTGTTTTCTTCCAAATAGTTGTCCATATTGTCACATACAGGGAATTCACCTGAAACATCATAGTATGGAATTGATCTGAGGAGAATGAGGAGTACATTTCAGGTCTTCAAAACCAGACAATAGGGAAGCTGACAATGGCTGACATAGTGCCTCTCATTCTCCTTAAAACAGCTGTCCATACCTTCATGTGTGTTGAACTTAAACAAAACAAAACAAGCTAAAATCACTTTGAACAAAGAATGATAATTTTGCTGGATTACACGTCATGACATTATGGAATCAGCACTGGGTACTGTAGTGTTTCTTTTTCTTCAAAGTAGTTGTTCATTTCAACATGTGTTATACAGTTGCTTCTTGTAAACTGTTTATAAGCTCTACACATGCATGAGTCTCTAAATGTATATCTATCCTTTCTCTGTAAAGTTCTTTTTCTAAGTAAAATAGCTTTAAATGGATCAAGGACTGAAACAAGTAAACTGACTGAAAAGAGTCAGAGTATAAAATTCAGATGGGTTAGACTTTGTCAAATCCTAGACCAAAATATTATGGGTATAAAAAGAAATAAGATGTATTATACACTGGAACTTATTCTAAATGCTTTATGTATATTAATTCACAGTCATCCTCTGATGCCAATTACCAGTATTATCACCAGATGGGAATATGAGGACAAATAGGTGAAATAAACTAGAGCATGAAGCTAGTAAATGACAGAGCTAAAAGTTGGATCCAGGGAATATGGTTCTTGTGATATTTACACTGTCTTATATGGCGTTGCCAAAGCATTTTGGTAACAAGCAGTATACCACTCCAACTACACACTTATCAAACAACACTTTCTCCCACTCCTTTCCTCCACTGTAGCAAACAAATGATTTTCTGGAAAAATTCCTTGCAGGTTTTTGAAAAATAATTATATTTGTAAGTCATTATCATCAATTAAAAACATGAAGTTGGCCACATTTTTCTCCTTGGGACACCATGTACTTAACTTCCCACACTAGATTAAAAAATGTTTGTCCTGGACTTACATAAGTCCTGTTTTCAAGCACTGTGCTAAGTGTGGCAAAGTTAAAAACAAAGATGCATAGAGTCTCTTCAAAGAGCTGGCATTTCAATCATAGTATTTCTCAGTGCTTCCTGCACAGTAATATCATGTGGAATACCTAGGCATAAACGAGAGTGCCCTACCCTAGACCATTGGAATCAAGATAGAGATATGGTTTAATACCTTCAAAAGACCTGCCCACCATGACTGCATGCAGCTTTGGGAGGACATACAAACACAAACCATAGCATCCCACTCCTAACCCCACAAAGACTCATGTCCATCATTTATGAAAAAGATATTTAGACCATCTCAAAGTGTTGCCAAAGTCTTTACAGTTTCTGCATTGTTGAAAAAACAAATCAAAATCCCAAGTCTCTTCTGAGATCTAAGGCAAACTCTTTTCTGTAACCTCCTGAACAAATGAAAACAAAGTAAAACACAATATTCAATAGAACAAGATAAACATTGCCATTCCAAAGGATACAAATGTGGATACAAAGGAATGGGACCAAAAGAAGTCCAGAATGTAGCAGGGCAAACATTAACTCCTGTAGCTTTGAGTCCAGCATCTGTGGTAAATTGTGAGTTCCAGTGGGCTTGGATGACTCCACCTCCATGGCGCTTTTAGTGGTTGTAGCTCCCACAGCTTCTCTCTTGTGTTGGCTTTGTTCCCTCCTTGCAGGTTCCCTTAGACATTACATGCCCTTGGCTTTTCCAAAATTCTGCATTCTCTATTGCACCTTTGACTTCACACTCACAGCTTCACACACTGCTCTCTCAGAGGCACAATGCCCGGCCTCCCAGGCCTTCTTTAATTGTGGTGGAAACCTTTTAAGCCCCAGAATTGTTGTATTCTGTATGTGCTTAAAACCAGCACCACATGGTTGGTGCCTAGGTCTGCTACCAGTTAGAGCAATAGCCAGAGTTTCCTCTCTCTTAGCTGCAGGGGACAAGGACCTAGATCACTGAGCACTCTGCACCTGATTTTGAGAAGCAAATTCTCTATACCACTCTCATTCTGGAACTTAGCATGGCCGTTGCCATTTTGGAACTTCTTGTGGCCTCCACCACCATTCTGGAACATGGCACTCTGCAGCTTTTTCCTCAAAGCAAGGTCTCTCACTTCCACAGTTTTGAGGGCAAAGTGTGGATTCATGCTGTCAGTTCCTGTGATGCCCCCAGGCCACCTTTTATGTTCTCTTGTTCCTTTTCAACAATGAAGATCTCAGCTCTATCTTTACAGTCCACAGTTTTACTGGAGCTTTATTCCCAGCCAAACTCACAATGTTTCAATTCACCCTGATGGGCTCTTTGCTCTTGATTCACAATATAAATCTGGCTAAAAACCCCCAACAATAGTCACACCACCACCTCAACATTCAAGTACATTTAAATTTCTTCTGCCAGATTACTGAATCTGCTGCCCTCAGTCTCAGGAAAGTATCTGGACACAAGCAAAATGAAGACAAAGTTTCTGCCAAGCCATAACACACATTGTGTGGAGTCTAACAGACAGTGAAGTGCTTCTTCACAGCAGAAGCCTCCAAAGCCTGATCTTTACTGGTCCTTTAGTCTTCTGAGGTCTGACCAAAATATCCCATACAAAACAGTTTAATCTGTTTCAGGGTTACTCTTTCAGGTGACATCTCATAGCCTTTCCAAATTCTTTCCACAAGCCATTCCCAAAGCCTCTTAAACCACATGATATACTTGCTCATGTATAGCCACAGCAATTAGCCCTCTCCATTGGAACCAAACTCTGTCTTGGTTACTTTTTTCTCATTTCTGGAACAAAATACTTGATACCCAAATGAAGGAACAAAAGGTGTAAATTTTTACAGTTTGCAGAGATCTCACTCCATGACTCAGCTGGCTCCAAGGCAGGGTGGAATGGCTAAGGGGCAACTGTTCATGGCAGCTGCAAGTGACTAAAGCAAGTAAGGCAAAAGCATAAAAGGGAAGAGCATACCTCTTTCCCTCTTATATTGTATGCTGGCTACCCACCCCTGGGAGGGTGCAGCACTCACACAGCCAATCTCAGTGCTAGACAGTAAACCAATCCCCAACGCTAGATTCAGCCACCTTTAAAAGGCCCACCCCCTGAGACCAAATAAGGCTTTGATGGGGCATTTAAACATAAGCTATAAAAAATACCAACAAGCATGACCACCTTTGGAATAGATATATAAATGGAGGTCAGGCCCACACAAGGTTGACCACTGGAAGGAACTCATCTAGCAAAGATGACCAGACATCCATCTGGGTCCATAAATATATTTAAAGTGCAGGCCCAATAACTTGGCTGAGAAAAAGAAAAGAGAAATTTCACTTCTGAAGTTTAAGAGCAAGATGAGTATACTGATAATGCATACTCCTCGCCTTTTCCCCTTTGACAACATTCCAAGACTCATAGCCATCCTTAGTACTCATTCTCCTGAGGTCCTGTTCCCATGGTTCCATCCCTCATTCCCCAAAGCAGTGTGCTTCTGTGAACACCATGTGACCTTCTAGGAGACTAAAAAATCAAGGAAAGCCAAGAAACCCTGTCAAAAGTATTGGAAGACAAGACTT
>PVJX010027147.1:0-25110 GCA_004027295.1 Dolichotis patagonum | reverse complement strand
AACAGGTCACGGGAAGGCCAAGGTGCTTCCCTTCATTAGCTTTGCTCCCAGCAGTCACAGCTATTGAGGCCTTACTGCAGGCGGCCGGCAGAGGGCAGCAGAACTTCCAACAAAGAACTATTCCTGCTTGCCCCTCACGGGGCAGTGCAACTTTGGCCCAGTGGACCACGCTCTCCTCACTTCTACTGCCTTATCTGTGCAAAGTGGACAAACTGTTATCCCTGCAGGGCTGTGCGAGGCCTCCGCAGGTCTCAGTGGTTGAGCACTCCACAGGGAAAATGAGGCTTAGAATATTCGGGTCCCATACAATGCTGAGATTTCTGTCCTGAAAAACAAGTGTTGTAGGACCAAAGAACCGCAGGTAACTCCCCAGAGGGCACACAGGGAGGGACCTGACCCCTCCTTGCAGGTGGGACTACAGGATGGCTCAGGGCAGCACATTAGGGTAGTTTTCCCACAGCAGAGGTCACCTCAGGTTGTGGGAAACCCACAGACAAGTGACCCTCATCTTGTCCCCAAGTTCATGTTCTATCTCTGGGGAAGCAGAGAAAAAGCCGGGGCCTATCTCCTGCTGCCTCTCGGTTTTATCTCCCAGCTGGAGCCACGGGGAGCTATGACTTAGCATATACTGTGCTGAGGCTGGGAAGTGGGCTGGGGGCGGGTCCCATCTAGAAGACTTGGCCACATATGCCAGACTGGCAGGGAAGGGCACTGGCACCTTCACATCAGATGGGCAGAGGGACTGTGGGCAGGGGACTCAGGTGGCAGGAGGATTCCAAAGGCCCCTAAGACATGGTCCAGCTACCCGCTGGAAACAGACACTGCTTCTGATGAGATCTACAGCCAGCCACCTGCATCCTTCCACCTCTGCCCACGCTGGCTTTGCCTTTGGATCTCCCCACCAGCCATGAGCGCTAGGACCAGGCTCTGTGCATCTCCAGGGTAAGCAGGACCCTGCAAGTTCAACGGGGGCTGAAAAGAGAGTTCACTGAGAGGAAAGGAGGACAAAGTGACACTGAGAAGCCTAGGTCAAGCCATCTGAGGGCTGGGGTGACCACTTCTCTGCTTGGCTTGCCTCTAGGGCATGGCCTCTTGCACCTGCAGGAAACTCTTACCGAGGTTGCTAGGCCAGCTTCACAAGATTCGGTTCACAGCCATCTCTCTCCTGGCACAGCAGGAAATTCAGGTTTCCAGTCCCAGTGCATAAACAACAGGAATGCCACACTCACACACAAAAAGCTGCACCAGGGACCATTCCATCCCCCCAGCTCTCCCTTCAACCACTCAGCTTCACCTGTCAACTCTCCTGCAATCTAAAGTCACAGGAGCCCACTGTTCCCTCATCCCTGCACCATCTCCTACTGAAGACCCCATCCTTCCAGGACATCTTGTCTGACCTGAACTTTCTCAAGCAAGTGGCTGGGAGGCAATGGCTCCTGGGCAGGAAAGCTGCCCAGCCCACGCCCGGTAAAAACCATTGCTAGCTGTGTTCCCGCTAGGGGCCTTGAGTTCAACACAGTCCAGGAGCACAGGCCTCCTTGGTAAAAGAGCACAAGCCCTGGGGGCAGGCTGGGGCCACAGGCTAGCACTTGGAAATCCAAGGAGAGTCCCACACTGACATCTGTTCACAGGACTCCTGCTTGTCCTCTCTGCATTCCTCCAGAGGAAGTGCTAGGTTGGGGCACAGTGCGCCCTGCTACAGCCCAGGTTCGAGAGGAGAAAGGAGGACCCTTCTGCCCGCCCCTAGGGTTTGCTGACAGTCTCTATTTGCCTCTTATCTCCCTGACCAGACTAGAGGAGGGTGGGAGATGGTTAAAATCCTAAAAAGAACAACACCACCAACAAAAAAATCCAATAATGCTCTAGAGGTTGGGCCTGCAGTGGGTGCTCTGGGTGGAGACTAAAGAGGACAAGCCTGGTCCTATGGGGGGAGATCAGTAAGGGTCAGTACAAGAACACAGTGGCTTTGGGTCCTGTGTTGCCAAACAGAAGGTGGGCAGGATGGGGAAGGAAGCTTTTCACTGTCCCTCGTGTGTCTGACACCTCGAGTACCTCATGCACTTCAATCTTCAGAAACCACTGTCAGCAAGAACCACTCGCCCCACTCACAGAGGAGGAGGCTGAGGCCCAGGGAGTGAGGTGGTCACACCTGGCCTAGGGTAAGGAGGGACCGAGGCTGGAACCTGTCTGTGTGGCTCCAACCCCATTTTGGGAGAAAGGAGGGCAGAACAGTGGGAGGCCAGGAGCCCAATAAGGACCATTTCCCAGGACATCGGGAATCCACCCAAACATCCCACGTGTAGAGGAGGAGCTGGAATGGGTTAGTGAAAAAGGGCTTCCCCGGGCTGTAGTAAAAGCTGGCTTTTGACTTTGTAAACAGTTGGTCACAGGACTCAGGAAGTAGGATTCCATAGAGACACAGCTACACAGGCCCAAGTTTCACTGGCCAAAGGTCAAGCAGCTGAGCATTAACAGTTTCGAGTAGGACCAGCCCCGCCCTTGAGGTAGAAGGACTTGACTTCCACTTCCTGCTCTACAACCTCCCAGCCTGTGGGTATCAAAACCGGGTGTTGGTGGTGGGGTTGTTCTGTTCCCTGATCCCAGCTACAGGCAGTACCTGAATAGTAGTTTGTTTTGTCTTGTTTGAGACACACACTTGTGCCTGGGAGGTGCTGGGGATTGAATCAGGGCCTTCCCACAGTGCTGCCTTCCCAGCTTGCTCTTTCTTTTCCTTCTTTCCATCTCTCTCTCTTCCTCTCTCTCTCTTTTCTCCTTTTCTCTTTCCATTCTTTTAGTTTTTTGAGGTAGGATCTCACTATGTAGCGCAGGCTGGCTTCTAACTAGTGGTGATCCTCCTGCCTTAGGCTCCAGAGAGTTGGGATTATAGACATGGGACATTATGTTCAGATTCTTTCTGAGATAATGTCTTACTTAGTCATTAAATTGTCAAAACTGGGTTTGAACTTGAAGTCCTGCTTCAGCCTTCCAGAGTACAGGGATTATAGCAGTGTACCACAATAACCACACACATATTTGTGGCAACCACAAATTTTTAAACCCACATAGTCATCACCATACCACCCACATGCTTTCACATCCTGGTCTATCATTGTTTACCCATGGGGTTCAGGCCTTGAACAGCCTCCCAGCTGAGAACTGATTCCTCTTAGGCCTCACTCAGCTGTCCCCCTCATCACCAACCACCACATGCTGTCATGCACCCCAGCAGGGTTCAGTCCTGCTCTTCCTCGGCCCAGACTACTAAAGTGGTACCCAGCAGGTGCCAAGGAGGGAGGACACATGGCAGGACCTGAACCTGTGCAGCAAAGGATTCAGAGAGGGCAGTGTGTCTACCAGGGGCACTCAGAGCCCCCAGCCTGCCCAATCTGCCCCAGCCATGCCTTGCTGGCCTGCTTTCATAGCCACGGGGTATAAATGCCTTTACCTTTAGGTCTGGACACAGCCAGGGGCAGGAAGGGGGAAGGACAAGGGGCAGAGCACAAGTGAGCAAAAGAGTTCAAGTGTCCATGCTCCTCAGCGTACCAGGGACTCATAAAGGCCCTTTGAGACTGGCCTCTTTCCTCACACACTGGACCAAGGAGAGGGATGGAGGCCAGGACTCAACAAGTAGAAATCTCGTAGCCAGGCCAAGAGGTTCCAGGGAGCTCCGGAGGACCCAGGCCAAGCTCAGAGGTTCTTTCAAGCTCACTGGCACAAGACCAAAAGGCCAGGACCCCTGGGGTTCCAGGGGCTCCCCATGTGTTTGAAGGCTCTCATGCCCTCAGAGCCAGTGCTGAGGTCCCTGCCTCACCCCACCCCCACCCCTAGAAGAGTGACCCTGCCATGGCCGAATGACCCAGGCTTATAGGGCCCCATCTGCTAAGCAAATCTCCCCAGCACATCTCACACAGGCCTCATGGCTTTGGTTCTGAGACACCTGTCTGAGAATCACACAGCAAGTCACAGCTCCCTCCCAGCCTGGGTGACCTGACATAGATGTCTCCCTCACAAAAGTCCTCAAAGTGAGACCAGCAAGGCTGTGGAGCCTAGGCATGGGACTGATATACCTTGTCCTTCACCCAGGCCCGAAGGGTCACCCACTCAGCAGGAGCCTTCTCCAACATACCCTCCCACCCAGGAAATAGAGTTCAACAGGAGGAAGTCACCCCAGGTGGGGCCACACCCTTCTGTTGAGCACGATCTGACCTCAGGGCCTGTAGCCAGGGGCCAGGATCAGGAACAGTAAAGAGGCTGCCTAGTCCATCACGATCCACGGACCCAGTACCAGCTCCCTGTGCTGGGAGCCAGGCTGTGTTTCAAGCCTGCGAGGTGGACGCTATTACTTCTGACTACCATTATGATTACTGATTAATCATCTTAACAAATATGTCATTTATGCAGGCAGTTGACTTCAAAATGTTTATAATAATCATGAAAACATATTCCTTATACTCGAATATCACTCAACATTTTGCTAAACAAAGGTCACATCCACATCTTATTTTTAACCCCAAAATGACCCCAGGAGGGATGGTGGCAGGGATAAAGGACCCATGGGATTTGGGCCCATTCTGATGGCTTCCTTTCCAGGTTAACTTCCACAGCAAGGAGCCTGTCAGGGCCACCCCAATGTCCCTGCAGACTCAGTCCATGGAGAGTCACCTCCTTCCACAGTGGACACCACACACTGACCTTGGGTCGCTTCCACCTCACAGTGGGTCCTGGGGTGCCCTTGTAGTAGAGCGAGTCATCAGTGGCAGGGAAGTGGGGGTCCTCAAAGAGCACCTTCCTACGCAGACAGGCCCGCTTCAGGGCAGAGTAGTTCTGGTTCTCATAGGCTTTCACACAGGAGAACATGGTGGCAGCTGCTCCAGGGAGGGGAGGCAGGAACACCTGGAAGACAGGAAGGCAAGAGAGGTCACGGGGCGGGGGGGTGGGGAGAATACTGGGGTTCCTGCTGTGCACCTATATCGTGTGATCCCTAACAGCTCTGGGAAGCCGGAAGCCCTAGCTCCATCATACAGGCAAGGAGAGGAGGCTCAGAGAGTGGTGGAGGCTTACGCAAGGTCACAGAGCTGGTACCAGGCAGAGCAGAGACAGGCCACCGGGATTCTCTCCTTTCTGATGGCCAGGATGATTCCAGGCCACAGGCCGGTGAGCAGCGAGCTCAGGGCTTTAGACACAAGCCACACCCATCTCCCTCCCTCGCTTTGTTTAATCAGCCTTCCGTAGACCTCCCCAGATTGAATCAGAAGAGGGCCAACCCCAGCAGCTCCCTGGCCAGTGTCACACCCACAGGGAAGCAGTGATCCTCATCCCAAGGGGCCCACTTCTGCCCTGTGAGAAACCTTGTTTCAGGCACCCCTGAGCCATCACTCACACCCTCCCCAAGTGTTTCCTCATCCACCCTGGAACCTGATCCTCTAGAAAGCAGGTTCAGGCTCCTGAGTCCCCCCCTTCACTCTCCAAGGGCCACAGGGGTCCAACCAGCACCCTGCTGCTTGTACCCACCTGCTGACCAAAGTTAAGGAACATGGACGGGACCGACGTGGAGGAGAAGAACTTGGGAAAGACAAGGGAGGCCAAGGCAGGGCAGGGTAGGGAACGGCACATCACGGGTGCTGACAGGTGCTTGGGCGGTCTCACAAAAGGACCATCTTTTGTATGCCTGGCTATTCCTCACTCTCCATTCAGGCTGCAGGAGCTCAGCTCCTCTTGGACCTGCTCATCTTGGAGCTTCCCCAGGGCAACACTGCAGTTCCACTGAGGTACAGGCCAGTTTCCCAGACCAGCCCTGAGGGAAACTGAGGTAGGTTGGCTCCTGATGTGGTTTGAGAGCAAGACTGGTATGGGTGCCAATCCCAGTTGTACCAAGCCATTGTACTTCTCTGAGCCCCCTACTTCTTATCTCTACAATGGGAATGATGCTGCTTCAAAATCTGGCAGACAAGACAGGTGTAGTGGCACAAGCGTGTAATCTCAGCAGTAAGGAGGCTGAGGCGAGAGGACTGTTGCAAGTTTAAGGCCAGCCGGAGCTACACAGTGAGTTCATGGCCAGCCTGAACTGCATAGTGAGACCCTCTCTCAAAAAGAGAAGAAGAAGAAGAAGAAGAAGAAGAAGAAGAAGAAGAAGAAGAAGAAGAAGAAGAAGAAAAGAGGAGGAGGGAGAGGGAGAGGGGGAGGATAAGGAAGAGGAAGAGAAGGAGGAGGAAGAGGAAGAGGAAGAAGGTGGCCAGAAAGGAAGAAGAATGGGCAAGACATGACCAAGCCCTATGTCACTCTGCTGGCACCTACCATATGCAAGCCACATGGCTAGAAGTTTGTGTCTATCATTTGCAAACCCTGCTGGGTGATCACTTCTGCCCCCAGAAAGAGGGCGGAAGTGGCCTACCAGAGTACCCAGGGCACCATCGGCCCTAATGACCCCACCAAGCTTTTTGAGCCTGCCACTCAGGATGAAGTACTGATCACTGGGCCAGTGTTGTACCAACACTCCACTGCACTGTGACCTTTCAGGAGGGAAGAAGTGGACATTCTCCAGAAAACAGAACAGAAAGAAAGTGGGGTGGGCCAGAGTGTGGACACAGATGGGCAACAAGGACTACTTATCATCCTGCCTGCTGACCAGTGACAACTGGCTTGTTCCCTGCACTGTGCTGCAGCTGGTTCATTTCTGGCCTTCTCATCCATAGAGGGCTTCCAGGTAACCTCAGGTTAATAATTTAACCTCTCTGGCCAGCCCTCAGCCACTCTCTCCAGCCCTTGCCACACCTTGCAGGCCTGGGGGATGGAGAGAGGGAACATGGAGAGCCTTCTGGCTCATAGGCATGAAGCAGAGTCATTACAACATGCATTTCCAGCAGCTGGGAGCTCAGGGAGCAATTTAGTGCAAGAATTAGATTAGAGAAGCTGAAAGCAGGAGCCCAAAAGCCAACTCTCACTGTTCCATGTTTCAGAACCCAGAGGGCCCAGAGAAGGGCAGCAGGCTGGTTGGAGTCACACAGCCAGGCGGGTGGAGAATGGCAGTTCAGCTGTGCTCCAGGATGCACCACTGGGAGGCTCTGCTCCCAGGGAGGACAGAGTGGGGTTGACGGTCTCAGAGCTAAGGTGTTCTGTAGGAGACAGGTCCACTCAATGAGAAGCCAGGAGGCCCAGAAGTGCAGTGTGATTATGCCCTGGCCGGGCCTAGTGAGACAATGCAGATAGAGGAGAGGGCACTGAGTTAAATCAGAACAAGCTCGGCACTTGCTGTCAGGAAACCTGCAGACAAGTCACTAAATCCCAGAATGAGCTGCTGCACAGTCTAGGACAAGTCATGAGCCCTCTGAGCTCCTGTCAATCAACATGCCACCCTGGCCCTACTTGGTTCCAGCCTCTGCTCTACAGAGGACAGGCAGAAAGTGGCAACCGACTCCAGGCCTGCTCTAGGGAACTCAGTCTGTCCTTGCCTGAGGAGCAGTGCACATTCTGTTCCAGGGGCCCATGCCCTGGCTTGCTGCTCCTTGAACCTGCTGGAAGTGGTGGAGATAGCCCAGCTATGCCTGGGCTCCAGTCAGGACTCCTCTTCTAGTAGCCCATGGCGCCTGGCTGCAGGAGGAGGCTGACACTTTGAGGAGCCTTCATTGGGCCTATCAACCACCGAAGCCATTTTGTACATAGGAGTACACAGGAACTTCTAAGTCCTTGGCCTGTTAGCTGGACCCAGCTAGGGCTTCCCAAGCAGGGTCTAGGCTGATTCTGTGATATTTTAGGGGAACCTGACATGGCAATAAAGACATCTCTTAGAGCATCGTTTCCCCTCCAATTCCCCCTCAAGGATCATTCAGTGTGGTCTAGATGTCTCTACCCTTCACAGCCTGTGCCCATCCCCTACCTACTACAACCAGGAAGAAGTGGACCGAGGGTGGAGCCTCCCACAAGCAATGGCATCTGGCTGGAACTGAATGAAATGTTTTCATTTTTACTTCATTTATTTTTATTTTTTATGGTACTGTGGGTTGAATCCAGCACCCCCAGCATACTAAGCAAATGTTCTACCCCTAAGCCCCACTTATAATAATATCCTCGGCCCCCACTTCCCCACTTGTACCATATTTTAAAAATTCTTCCAGTTGCCTTTTTTTTTTCCTAGAGAGTGACATTAACTTCCTATTTATAGTAGATACACAATTTCCCCAGCCTCAAAAGGAAAGGAAGAAAGGAAGAAAGGAAGAAAGGAAAAGAAAGAAAGAAAGAAAGAAAGAAAGAAAGAAAGAAAGAAAGAAAGAAAGAAAGAAAGAAAGATAGATTAGGGAGGGTGAGTGCTTAGTGGCAGAGCACTTGCCTAGCATATTTGAGTCCCTGGGTCAGTCCCTAGCATGTGTGTGCACATACAGGAAAAATAAAGGCAGGGAAGAAGAAAGACAGAGAGACAGAGAGGGAGGGAGAGAGAGAGGAGAGAGAAAAAAAGACAGGGAAAGAGGGAGGGAGGGAGGGAGGGAGAGAAACGGGGGGGAGAGAGAGAGAGACTGAGACTGGTTATGGGAAAAGGAAGCTAAATTAAAGAAAAATAAAATATTAAGTTGCCAATAGTGCAGGTGGGATCCTCAACCTTACACCAAGATGTGGTGGGTGGTGCACTGCCAAGACTGGGTTCCAGAGCTGTGCCCAAGGGCCTCCCTTTCCTTTTCTCCTCTTCCTGATGGCTGGGTGCCAGGTGGCACCCACACCTACTGTCTAGGCAGAGGTGGTGCACTCTAGTGCTCTCAGCTGTGACCCAGCCCTTCTCCTGTATTCCCTAGGGCCTGCCTATGCTCCGAGGCTCTGGACATGGCCTCTCTGATCTGCTGGACCTTGCCTGGAGGGAGAAGCCTCTGAGAGTGGAAATAATGAGCCTCCTGGAGCCTCTGGAAGGAGGATAATGCAGCCAGAATCAGGGGCATTGTAAGAAAGAACACTGCTGAGTTCAAGTCCAGCAGCAAGAGGGCCTCAAATCAGCATACAAGGAGCCTGAAACAGCCAAGGCTACCTGCAGATAACAGCTAGAGGAATCACTTACCAGTTAAACAGCCTTTATCACAAAGTACTAGTCATGGAGACAATATAGGGCTAGACAAACAGAACAGCAGAACAGACCAGAACATCCAGGGAGGCCACAAGGATGGGGATGTCTGGTCTAAAACCATGGAGCACTGGTGAAAGGATCATCCTAAAACATGGTGCTAAGTCAACTGGCTACGCAGGTGGGAAAAGACCCCTACCTCACACCATACACAAAAATAAATTCCAGGGGTATTGGAAATCTAACTGAAAGGTAAAACAATGTTTTTATAAGAAGATACAATAAAAAGAGCACATCCAATAAGTAAAAGAACTCAGTTTCATTAGTCATTAAGGAAATGCAAATTAAAACTATAATTAGGTACCAGTATACCCCCACAAGAAAGGCTAAAGTGAAAACCACCATGAACACACATAAAAATTCTGGCAAGGTCAAGGCTCTGGTTTCCATTCCCAGAACCACAAAAATACACAAAGAAACAAACCAAAGTGACCCAAGTGGAGCTCTTATATATCAGTGGTGGGAGTATAAATTGGTATAGTAACTTTACAAACAGTTTAACTAGATCTACTAAAGTTGAACAAATGCAAACTATATTACACAGTAATTCCACTCCTAAGAATACGTTCAACATACACAGAACTTTGCAGAACATGCTGAGAGGTGGAGGAGCTGACCTATGCACAGCTACATGCTCCTTCCTGCTTCCCCAACTCCGGCCCAGCCTGCTCACCTGTAGAAAATGGTGAAAGAAATCACTTACTGTGCTTTGGGGGTCAAACCCAGTACTTCCCAAGAACTGAAAAAAGCTTATAGGAAACTGGTTTTGAAGTACCACCCTGATAAGAATCCAAACAAAGGAAAAAATTTAAACAGATCTCTCAAGCTTATGAAGTTCTCTCTGATACCACCAAAAGGGAATTATATGACAAAGGAGGAGAACAGGCAATTAAGGAGGGTAGAAGAGGTGGTGGTTTGGTTCCCCCATGGATATCTTTCATATGTTTTTTGGGGGAGGAGGAAGAGGAAGGATGCAGAGAGAAAGGAGAAGTAAAAATGTGGTACATCAGCTCTTGGTAACCTTAGATTTATATAAAGGTGCAACAAGGAAACTGGCTCTGCAAAAGAATGTGATTTGTGACAAACGAGAAGGCTGAGGTGGTAAGAAAGTTGAGAGATATTGGAATGCAAATAAGAATTCATCAGATAGGATCTGGAATGGTTCAGCAAACTCAGTGTGTCTGGAGTGCCAGGGTCACAGGGAATGCATAAACCCTCAAGATAGATATAAAAGCTGCAACAGTAGGAAGATAGAACATTCAAGAAGTTCATGTTGACAAAGGCATGAAAGATGACCAGAAGACAACATTCCATGGTGAAGGAGACCAAGAACCAGAACTGGACTAGGAGATATTGTCATTGTGTTCGATCAAAAGGAGCATGCTGTTTTTACTTGACAAGACCTTTCCACGTGTATGGATATACAGCTCATTGAAGCACTATGTGGCTTCTAAAAGCCAACATCCACTCTTGACAACCAAAGCATAGTCATCACCTCTCATCCAGGTCAAGTTGTCCAGCCTGGAAATATCAAGTGTGTTTTAAATGAAGGCATATGAATTTACTGTAGACCATATGAAAAGGATTGTCTAATCAATGAATTTAAGGTAACCTTTCCTAAAAATGGCTTTGTCTCTCCTGATAAACTCTGTTGGAAAAACTACCTGATAGAAAGAAAGTAGAAGAGACTGATGGAATGGATCAAGTAGAACCGGTGGACTTTGATCCAAACAGGAAAGAGACACCATTATAATGGAGCAGCCAATGAGGATGATTAACATTACCCCAGAGGCAGTGTTCAGTGTCAGACCTCTTAATGGGGCCACTATGGGGCCCCTTAATGGAGCACATTCACTGCTGGCATTTAGGGCAGTAATGAATGCATGAATGACTATTATCACCATATCCTCACTACTTGCTATTGTTTTTGTTTCAGTGTTCAATTATAGTAGTGTTTTAAAAGTTAAATGAAGAACAAATGCAAATACAAAAGCTCTGATTTTCCCCTGTATATATGATGACTTCAGGATGCAAGATGAAATTTAGTACCTGTAAAAAGTACCTAACCCTGGTGTCTGTTAGGACATACCCTGTAACTGATTTCAGGTGTACACATGGGCAGACTTAGTCTGAAATGCTAGGTATATGTGTTAACTTCATTGTATGATGCTTGTTAACTTATGGATTAAAATAGTATTTAACTGGCAATGAGAAAAAGGAATCAGTTTGTGGAAGTGCTGGTCTATAGTTACTTGCATTAAGTGGGACTCATTGTGACGCCTCTGCATTCTACTGCCTCAACTATTACTTGATGGTGGCATAAAATATAGCATGTGGTATCAGAGAGAGAAATAATACCTTTCTAAAGAAGGGTGTATCATAATAATGCTGCTTCTTAAGGGCCTGCATTTCCAGGACTGCATTCACTTTTGTTGTGCCATCACTATATATATATATATATATACATACATACCTGTGTTGACCATTCCTGGTTATGTAGTTTTTCTCTTCTCTTTGGACCATGATTAGCCCTTGAGCTGGGTAAGTTTGAAATTAAAATGAAGAGACTACATGGAAAGGTAATTGAAATGCATAATATAAGAAGGTGTTTCTTAGGTATGTTATAGGCTTACTCTAACCCATCTGACTTAATGCTCCAAAGTAACTAATTTAATGATAATGGTATAGCAAATTATGAAGAATAGCTTTACTTGTATGTTTAAAAAAGTCATATGTTCACATGCTTAAATCTGGGTATCAGAATTTAAGCAATTGTTGAAATGTATGCATGTCTCTTTAATATACTGATTACAAAAAAAGAATATGTTCAATGTAAATGCATGTACACATTTACCAAAAAAACATATTTGAGAGTGTTTTTCACAGTAGTATTTGTCTGACATTAGGAACAACCCAAATGTCCATCAACAAAAGAACAGATAAATATGTTATACATTCATATACCGTAATACCAAACAATGATGAGAACAAAGCCAGGCGTAGCAGTGGACGTCTGTAATCCCAGCTATCTGAGAAGCTCAGGTAGGAGGATGGCAAGTTCAAGCCCAGCCTGGACAACTTAGTGAGACCCTGTCTCAAAAAGAAAAGTGCTGGAGATGTAACGCAGTGGTAGACACTTGCCTAGCATGTGTGGGGCCCTGTGTCAATCCCCAGTACTTCAAAAGAAGAAATCAGCAGTGTTTTTATATTAACAGAAAACTATCTGAAAAACAAATCAAGAAAACAATCCCATTTATAATAGTTCCAAAAACAAAATGAAATAGGAATAAATTTAACCAAGGATGTGAAAGAACTTGAGAACTATAAAACATTGAGGAAAGGAGTTGAGGACATAAGCAAATGGAAAGATACACTGTGTTTATGGAGTAAAAGAATTAATATCATTTCAATGTCCATGCTGTTCAAAGTGATCGGGCTCAGTGCAATTCCAATCAAAATCCCAGATACTTTTCAGAGATAGAAAAAAGAACTCTAAAATTTGTATGAAACAACAAGAAACCTCAAATACAAAATGGACAAAGCTGCAAACCACAATACCTGGCTTTGAAATATACTACAAAGCTGCAGGAATCAAAACAGCATGATAGGCCATGGTTATAGCTCAACAGCACAGCACCTGCCTGGCAAGCATGAGGTAATGAGTTTGATTCCTGGTACAAAAACAAAAACAAAATTTAAAAACCCAGCATGATATGGCATAAAAAGATTTAAACTAGGTTTAGCGGTGTAATACCTATAAGCTCTAGCTACTTGGGAAGCTGAGAAAAGAGGATCCTAAGTTTGAAGCCAGTTTAGGTAATTTAAAAAATGGCTTGACAGTGTAGCTCTGGGGTCATTCACCCCTTGGTTCCATCCCCAATACAAAAAAAAAAGAAAGAAAGAAAGAAAAGAAAAGAAAAGAAAAGTCAAATACATAGACCAATGGAACAGAATAGAGACCAATAATAAATCTACACATTTATGCTCAACTGATTTTTAACAAAGGTATCAACAACACAATAGAAAGGACAGTTTGTTCAACCAATAGTGTAAGAAAGTCAGTCAGTCATTGCAGAAGAATGAAATCAGATCCCTGTTTCATAACATACACAAAAATCCGCTTGTGATTGGGGTGTAGCTCAGTGTTACAGTGTTAGCCTAGCATGACAAGGCCCTAGATTTAATTATTAGCACCACTACTAAACAAAAACAAAATAGATTAAAGACTTAAACTTAAGGCCTGAAAATGTAAACTACTAGAAAAAAAAAAGGGAGAAGCTCTATGACACTGGTCTGATACATGATTTTTTATTTGTTATTTTTTTGGATATGATTCCAAAAGCACAGCCAAGAAAGCAAAAGTAAAAAATGGAATTTACATCAAACTAAAATGTTTCTGCACAGTAAAGGAAATTCAACAGAGTGAAAGATCACTGAATGACAGAAAACATTTGTAAACTGTCCATCTGATAGAGAATTAATATCCAAAATATATAAGGAAATTGTATAATTTAATGACAAATGACAAAACAAACCACCTAATTAAAATATGGGCAAAGGATCAGAATACTGAATAGACATTTCTCAAACTAAGATATACAAATGACCAAGAAGTAATGAAAAAAATACTCAGTATCACTAATCATCACAGAAATGCAAATTAAAGCAAATGGACATACTATCTCACATCTGTTAGAATGGCTACTATCACCAAGCATGGTGGTGCACACCTGTAATCCCAGCATTCTGGGAGGCAGAGGCAGGAGGATTGCCATGAGGTCATCTTGTCCTACAAAGTAAGTTCAAGGCCAACCTGAACTGGATAGTGAGATCTTGTCTTAAAAAAAAAAAGGTTGTTATAAGAATAACAAGTGCTGGTAAAGATGTGGAGAAAAGGGAACCCCTGCACCCTGTTGGTGGACATATAAATTAGTACAGTCAGAGCCAAGTATGGTGGCACATGCCTGTAATTAAGTACTCTGGCAGGCTAAAGCAACTTAGTGACTTAGCAAGACCTTGTAAATAAAAATTAAAAAAAAGGGGGTGCAGCGTACAAGTAAGAGTACCCCCACCATGACAAAAAAAAAAAGGTAGATCAGCCAGCGTAGAAAGCAGCATGAAGGTTCCATAAAAAATTAAAAATAGAACGTGATCAACAGCATGAGTGAGCCTAGAAGACTGTTATGTTTTAAATGAAATAAGCCAGACACAGAAAGACAAATAAGGCATGATCTCACTTATATGTAGAACGTAAAACAGTCAACCTCATGAGGAGGAGTAGAATAATGGTTGCCAGGGGCTGGTAGGGTTTATCGAAGGCTGGGGAGATGTGATTAAAGGATACAAATACTTAGAAACATAATTTCAAGAATCTATTGTAGAACATGGTGACTGCAGTTAATAATTTTTTTTTTGAACATAAGGTATTGAACCCAGGGGTACTCTACCAGTAAGCTTCATTTCCATGCCTGTTTTTGTGAAGTTGAGACGATGTAAGGGTTACTTGACCAGGATATCCTTAAACTTGCGATCTCCCTGCCTCTGCCTTCTTCTGCACAGCTAGAATTAAAGGTACGCACCACACTTCCTGGCTTGTATTGTATTCTTGAGATTGCTGAGAAAAAAAAAACAAAAGATGAAGGCTTAGGATGAAGCTCAGCGGTACAGTCCTTGCTTAAAAGGTGCAAGGCTCTGATTTAGATCTTCAGCACCACCAAAGAAATTTTTTTAAATTAAAAGTAAAAAGGTGGGTTGTGGATATAGTTCAGCAGCACAGCACCTGCCTGGCAAGCTCGAGGTCCTAAATTCAATTCCCCGTACGAAAAAAATAAAAAGGTAAGTATGTGGCGAAATGTGAATGTTACTTAGCTTGACTGCGCTGTTTCACATTGTATACTTATTTCAAAATACCATATTGTACATGATACATATGTACAATTTTGATTTGTGGATTTAAAAAAAATTTTACAAAAGGAAAAGCAGACAAAATTCATCTACAGTGAATACAAAATAGAATGGCAAGAACTGTGCTAATCAGTTTTGTTGCTGTAAAAGATACCTGAGATGATCCACTTCGGAGGAGGTTTATCTGGCTCACACTTTTGAAATTCCCAGTGCCTGGCCGGGTTGACCCCTTCCTTTGAAGACTCAGGTGGAGCTGCTGGGTGACAGTGGTGAGGGGCACATGCTATGGCAAAACCACCAGCCTTGTCATGGCCAAGGTGGGGCCCCAAACTCCTCTCTGAGGGCCACATACCAATGACCCGAACCCCTCCCACCAAGCCCTGCTCCTAAAGGTGCCACCACCTCCCCAGAGGACTTCCCTGGCAGTAAGCGTTTAACACGTTGACCTTTCAGGAAGGTTCCAGACCCAAACTGCAGCACCACTTCTGGGGAGTGGCCAAAGGGCACGAGGGGGCCTTGGGAGCTCTGTTCCTCTATCTGCGTGGTGTTACCATGGGTTCAGTCATTTTGAAAATCTACTCATCTTTGCACTTATGATGTATGCACTTTGCTGTAGATCACTTATGCATCAATGAAAACTTCAAAGAAAACAACAAAAAGCCAGCAGTCACCCTAGGTAGAAGGGAGGCTGAATCTCCTGACCCAGGCCTCCCCAGAACTGGGCTCTTCACAGCGGTGGCCCTGTCATGTTGGACACTGCATGCTTGGGTGGAACAAGCTAGGGAGGCAGAGCAGGAAAGAGCGCCAGGTTGCTCAGAGCACTGGTCCCAGCCAGGTCTCATCACGTACAGGCTGTGTGACCCTCTACCAATCTCCACCTCCATCTCTCAGGACACCTGTGGCATCCAGAGCTCTCCAGTCCAAGAGAAGGTTCAAAAGTGTCCTTCTCCCCCACCCAACAGAGTGTAGCTCTCCAGGTTTCTTTGTGTCTGGGGAGGGGATGCCAGCCAGCCTTGGGCTGCCTCACAGGTTCTTGGCCCTGAGGAGAGCAGGCACGGTGCTCAGAGGAGGGAGCTGAGCAGACTCAGAGAGAGGTGAAGGATATGGCAAAGGGTTCCGGATGGGCTGCGGAGAATCCCAGTTGGAGGTCCTGGTACATCCAGTGCAAGGATCAAGCTTTGTCCTGAGGTGATGGACTGAGGAAGGTGCTGTGCTGTTGTCAGAAGATCCATCTGTCTTTCTATTATTGCTTGAATATTGTTTGCTCCCTACGCCCCGCCAAAAAACCCTCAGGCTGAGGCTTCTTTCCTCCACATGGCCTTGGTGGGGGTTGGGATCAGGTGGGAGGTGTCACGAAGTGGATGCCTCATGGGTGAATGCCTTGATTGGGAAAATGGGCTCCCTACCCGAGGTGTTTGGTCCTTTTTCTTGCTTGCATACATGTCTGCTTCCTCTTGTGCTTCCTCTCCATTCAGCTATGAGTTGAAGCTGCATGAGGACCACACCCAGTGTGGCTGCCCAATTTTGGACTTTCTGGTCTCCAGAACCATAAGCTAAAATAAACCTTTGCTCCTCTACAAATCGCCCAGTCTCAGATGTTCTGTTACAGCAGCATAAAGCAGACTAGAATACTACCACATGGACAAGGAAAGAAGGACAAGACTCAGGCAGAAACACTAGAAGGAAGGCCTCAGAGCCTGAACAGCAGCTCACATCCTGATGGAGGGCAATGGGGGTACAGGGGAGGTAAACCCAACGCTACGAGCCCTCAGGTGGCGGGTGAGGTGAAATGGAGGGTGTAGAAATGCCCACGGGCCCTCTCTGCCCACTCCCTACCGTCCTCCATACCAGAAGCCTGGCAGGAAGGCAGCATTCAGTGCCAGCTGAAGCAGCCAACAATGCCCCACATCCACAAGCTGCCAATTGGGGCCCCCATTTGAAATCCTCACTGCTCTCTCTCCCAGCAACACCCCCCCCATCCCATGAACAAGGAAGGACTGCATCTTTACGCTGCTTTCATGTTCCAGGAGACACTGTCATTCTCACTTGACATCTTTGCTGACACCTGTTCTGGGCCAGCCCTGAGCAGCTGAGGGGTGTGGTGATGGTGGTTTCAAGGCTACCCCAGGTGAACACACTGCAGTCAGTGTTTCCAAGAGTGAGGCAGGGATCTGGATAGGGAGACTGCTGGTACCACAGACAGACCCTCAAGGGCCAGCTCCTGAGCAGTGGGAGGGTGACTGGGGCTGGGGAACCCAGGCTAGATATGGGAGCATCTACTGGAGACAGAGGGAGCCAGGGGCATGACCAAGAGTCAGAGGCTGATGTGGTGACCCAACCCTGCGAAGGCTAGGGCTCCAAGTGTGGTGGCTGATAGACCATTTGTGTTTTTGTTTTTGTGAAAGTATTTATTGCCTGTCACCCTGTACCCTAGTCATTCTCCATCTGCCCCATAGGCCACCATTTTAACAGTGTTCTTAATATGTGTCTCTTTGTCCTGTGGAGGGTAGATTCTCACCTCCCAAGACCCCATGTTCCATGTGCCTGCACTGAGGAAGCAGCATGGGGAGGGCTGGGCTTGGGCCAGGGCCACCTCAGTCTCCTGGCTCCTGGGTCACTCAGGGTTCCAGGCCCAGGTCCCAGCTTGAGAGCCAAGGCAGTGAGGCTGCATGAATCACTCCAGCCAACGCCAGGCAGGCTGGCAGCGGCTCTGGGAAATCCTGTCTTTCTCCTCCCTCCCCTGTCCTTATCATTTCTGTGTATGTCTAATCCATTCTCCGCCCAGCTGTGCAGTGATTTTTCTAACATACAAAGCCAATCAGGTGGCTCCCTGCTAGCCAACACAGAGGGCCAGAGAGTAGAGCCCTGCACATGGCCCACAGGCCTCCAGCTGGTCCTGTGGAGATGGTGGGGGCTCTGGAGCACAAATGTCCCCCACGGCATGAGGAAAGAGCTGGGCTCTGGGCCTGACTCTGTGTGGCCTTGAGTCACGAGGCCTGACTCCACAGCTGTTCCTGGTTTGGGGTTTGGAGCTGGGTCCTGCCTAGGATGTTATTCGGAGGAGGGAGCTGGAAGCATCTGCAAGCAGGGTGGGCAGGGGAGAGGAACCTCCAAAAAGGAGATTCCAACTCAAAGCTTCCAGCGGGACTTGGGCAGGAACAGGAATAAGCCAGGAGCCCAAGGGTAAAGCGCTTGTTCCCTAGGTTTATTCTTGGTTACCAGCTTGTCATGCCCTTGGTTCTTGAAGATTTATATCCCAAGCAAGCCCTCAGTCACTGAAAACCCAGGACAGTGGGTCACCCTGCTGGGAGGCTCCCAGCCCTGGCCATGTCCCGCAAAGAAGGCACAAGACTGGGGGCAGATGTAGCTGAGTACCCCCAGCAATGATGTTCTTCCTCCTGCCAGGGCAAGTGGAGATGTGATGCATGGAACGCGTGGCACTGGTGCCACTCACTCTCTGGCAGGGGACACACCTGACAAAAAGAATTGATCAAGTTACAAAGCCATTTCTGTATCCCACTGTGATGTGTGACTCCAGAAAAGCCCTTTCCTCTCTGGCCTGCAGGCTCCCAGCATGAAATGGTGGTGAGGGAGACACTTTTCAGTCTTTTCCAATCTGGTGGGTTTGTCACCAGAATGGCATCTTTCCTCTTCTTCCTGGACAGGCAGTCTGTGATCCTAGCATACCTGCTCCCAAGACTCAAGGTGTGAAACCTAATGAGCTATGGTGCCCATTTCTCAGACAGTGAAACTGAGATTCCTACCCTCAGTTTAAGCTCCTTCACAACCTTAGAAATGAGCTGTGCTGTTCTCACTGCACAGATGGGGGACAGAGGCTCTGAGGGGTAAGAAGAACATTTAAGGCAGATACAGAAGCCTGGCCCACCACTCTTTATTAGGGCAAGACAGAGACACCTCACACTTGGACTTTCTCTCTGCCTAGCTAAGGGGCAGTGAGGAGCCAGGCAGGCTCTGCCCTAGACCTCAGGAGGGTAGAGGATCCCTAAGAGGGAGGGAGTCCTTCAGACAGGGCCAGGAAGGCTGCATGGAGGAGGTGGCATTTGAGCAGGCCCCCCACAGGGTGGACTGCAATTTTGAGAGATCGAGGTGGAAGATGTTTTGGGGAAAGACATCATTTAGGTCAGAATGGAGGATGGAGTGCAGGAGAGAAAGAAGAGAAAGGAGGGACTAGCACAGAACTACTGGCAGGTGGTGGTAGATTCTATAAGCCAAGCTAAGAACTTAGGGGTGTGACACTGTGTGACAATTCATAAGAAACCTAAAAGGAAAGGAGGCCCAGAGTCCAAGCTGATACAGGAAGTGGGATCAGGCTGCAGAAAAAGGCTGAGAGAAGCAGGGCCCAATAAAGACCCATGGCATGCAGGCCTCCGCCATATGGGGCTGGCTGAAGTCCCTCCTTGGAGACTCACCACTTCCTAGGATGGCAGACCTGTCTCAGGGTGAGCAGCATGTTGGCCACATTTCCAGGTCCCCTGTACTGCTCCCAGCCATGTCCTGTTCCTGCCCACAGTAGCCTTAAAGGTCAATGCCCCCTCCCTATGCCCAGGCAGGGTGCCAACCAGAGCCTCAGAATGGCTGGCCGGCCTGGAGATGCCCTGTCCTGTCCACATGCCCATCCTCAGATTGCTGAGGGAGAGGCAAGGTGGTTAATTTCTCTGGGCCTCTGGCTTCTCCTCTGTTGACATTAAAGCCTTTAATGCCCTTCTCTCCCCTCATTTCTGCTCCAAGAAAGACTTGGCCCCAGTGAACCTTAGTACGCTCATCTGTATCTTGTCAGGTGATGGTGAGGATCGCGTCCCCGCTTGGCAATGTCATTACTGAAGGAACGTCCAAAATGAGTCATACTCCACCCTGAAAAGCCTAGCACACTGTCAAATGCAAGTTGGGATCAAGTCACTGGGCAACCTATAGTCACATACCACCTCACCCCTTCTCCCAAACATCCCTGAGCTCTGACCACGTGGCTCCAGCTGGGCCCCAGGGTCAGTGGTACAGCAGCCCAGGCCCTGCCTGCAAGCTTCCCTGGCTGAGGGTGTAGGCGGAGATATACCCAGACACTCAGCGACCTCACAGGGAACCAGGACTGCGGCTTGGGAAGCCAGCAGCTGTGGGCACCCAGGATGGGGGCAGGGGTGGAAGACCGGGCACAGTGCCTGAAATGACACTACATGGTGCCTGTGGCAGGCTAAAGAATGGCCCCCAAAGATACCCACATCCAATCTCTAGAACCTGTGACTGCTGCCTTATATGGCACCAGGGACTCACAGAAGCGATTAAGGATCTTTAAATGGGAAGATTATCCTGGCTTATCTGGATGGGCCCTACGTGTATCACAAGTATCCTTATAAGAGGGAGGCAGGATGGTGGTGTGGTGACTGTCGGTCTGTCTCAGCTGGAGGGTACCCGCTTAATGAGGCCACGGGTTCAATCTCCAAGGGAGGGCAAGAAGAGGGAATTTGACCAAGGAAGAGAAGAAAGTAGTGTCACAGGGGTAGAGAGCAGGGTGAAGTGCTCACAAGCATGCCAGCGGTCACCAGAGCTGCAAGAGACAAAGAATGGATTCTTGAGCCTCTAGAAGAAAACAGCCTAGGTTTCAGCCCCATATGACGTGCCAGACTACTGACCCCGAAAACTCTAAGAGAATTAACTGTGTTGTTTTAAACTGTGTTGGTCTTAGGTTACAGCAGCAAAAAACAAGAAATGCTTTTTTTTTCTTTTGAGATAGGGTCTGGCCGCGTGCCAGGCTGGCCTCAAACTTCTGATCCTCCTGCTTCAGCCTGCCGAGCCTAAGGTTATAGCAGTGTGTCACAAAAGCCTAACTCAAAATACTGTTCCTGAAGAGCAGTGGGTGATGGGTGAAGGAGCCCCACCCCTCCAGCTCAGGAAAGCCACCCTGAGGATGAAGTCATTATACCTTGAATTGCCCCCATGTACAACAAAGTCACCTTGGACTGCACATCTTCCTTATTGTTATCCCACCTCACCACTGGCAGACCTTACCTAGCAGCGGGGGTCACCATGGCAGGGACTGGCTAAGCAGGGGCAGGGAGATCAGGCCCACAGGCTCTCAGTCTTTGTCTATCAGCCCTGGGCACACCTGACAGTGCTGGGCAGCTGTGTACTAACGGTGAGCTTTGGTCTGTGCTGGCCCCTGGCCCTGCACCCGTAGCTGCCCACATGTCCTGCTGTGACAGGAAACCACAGGGCACACCCACAGGCTCCCTTCACTTCAGTTACTAGCGCCCCGCGCCCCCAGCCCTGGAAAACCTGGGTCAATACAAATGTTTGAACAGTGAGAATGGGGAGTGGTAACTCAGCCATTCCAGGGCAGCACAGAAACATTCTGCAACTTCCATGTCCAAGCCTGAGGGCTGGCTTTGTCAGACATCCTGGATTTGAGGCCCAAAGGGACTTGGCCCATTTTGCCTTCAGCAAATAGGGAAAAGCAAGGCTGAGGCCAGAGGAGGTCAGCAGCTGCCTGGAATGGAATGAGGCAATCCCAGGACAGCTGCTGGAAGGCCAGCAGAAGATGCAGAAGTGGGGGCTTTGGAGGCCACGCTGGGGGCCCAAGGCCTGCCAAGGAATGTCCTACCAAGGGAGAACAAAGGGATAAAGGGGCAGAAGAGGTGTTTGGGGGACTTGGGGGTGGCTAGGAGGGGCTCTAAAAGCACTCAGAATGCTTGAATAAATGGGGACAGAGACAGGGCAGGGGACCAAGATAACAAGACCAGGTGCACACAGACTGCCATCCAGACAAACCACCATTGCTGCCCAGGCTACGCAACTCCATGGGAAATGAGCCATGGAACCTGACCTCAATAGCTGGGTCCCAAGTTTGCCAGGGAGTTCCTCAAGGAGATGTTCACATGATATACTCTGGCATGCCCACCTGTCCCACCCTGCCTCTTCCCAATAAGAGGTCAGAAGACTTGGTCAGGTACAGGCACACACTTGGGGTGTGGGCCTGCAGAGATCAGCAGCTCCCCTCACCCACTGAAGCCAAAGGAGGCGCCCACCTCAATAGAAGAGATACCACTGACTTCCACTCTTATTCTAAATTAAGCCCGTTCTTTCTTGGCCCTCTCCTCTGTGATGGGACAATGTGATGCTGATTGTCAACTCCTATTCATAATAACGGCTACCAAACACCAAGTACTAGTGAAGTGCTTCTAGTAACTTGCTCTAACTTCATCATCATCCCCCCAAACCCCTGTGCCAGGCAGCCTTCATCCCCATTGTGTACATGGGGAAACTGAGACAGGAGACACACTCTGCCTCAAGGTGGCAGGTAGGCAGGAGAGTCAGGGCAGGACTCAGAAAGAAGACAGGTCCTACAGGTAGGAGGATGGTGGAAAGTACCTCCCTATATATCCTCAGGGAGATGCGGGGGCTCCAGCTTGGGGACAAGTGCTCAGGGCTATGTTGAGAACTTACAAAGGAGAGCAGGGGCAAATGCAGCCAGAGACAGGACTGGCCTCACAGCAAAGTCTCCGATGCCTCCACTCTGCCAGACATTTTAAACACTGGATCCAACCCTGACCTCATCAGCTTCCCAAGATCTGTCCAACCCAAGTGGTGGTTCCCATCTCAGAGAGCACTGCATCCATCCTTCCTCAACACTGGGGCCCTGTGTAATCCAAGGAACCTCTCTGCCTCCTCTAGAGGACTCTATAGGTGCTCTCCTCTCCTGCCAAGCCTAGTGCTCGGAGGGATGCAGACAGGAGAGTACAGGGAGCCTTTCCCCTCTATGGCCTCCTGCTCACTGGAGCTCACCATCACCACCACCACCACCACCACCACCACCACCATAGCCAACGATAGCCTTGTCAGATATACACCTGCCTATGTAATCCTGACCCTCAGTCTCACACCTCCAAGCCTTTGCTTGTGTTGTGCTCTAGCCTGCAATGTCTCACCCTTTGTTTCCCTTTGGAGAACTCCTTTCAGACCCAGCTCTGATGACTTTGCAAGTGTACTGGTCCCCAATTCCCAAGCAAAGATGGGCTCCTGCCTGATTGCCTAGGGCTCTGGGTGGGGCCTTATCTGCAGTCCCATCCAGCTCTCCCTCAGAAGGGAGGCTCCTTAGGGCAGACCCCTCTGTCATAACACTCAGTGCTGGCACCCAGTTCTTGACCTGGCCAGGGGCAGCAGCAGCTGTGCCCACCCTACCCCAGAGGAGCAAGGACCAGGTCAAGGACTATGGAAAGTCTCAACCTTGCCCATTAGTGATGCCCCCAAGAGGCCTCACACTTCACTTAGTTGCCCTCAACACTTGTCTTTCCAGGGCTGGCACAGGGAAGGATCCCAATTCTGGCTTCGAAGTCCTGGGAGAGTGGTTCACTTCACCTCAGTGAGCCACTCTTTTATCTAATGTGGGGGGAATCCCCCACCACATTAGCCAGGAGGGACCTTGGCATAGTGATCCCCCGTCTACCATCTCTAGGTCTATCACCTCTAGTCCCCCCACCCCCGTGGGTCTCCCTGACACCCAAGCTTGAGGGTGCAGGTGAGAACCAGGAGAGGACTAGAGAAGAACCATTATCTGCCAGATCCCACCCTATCCCGCCCCACCCCCAACACAACACACCCGCTGGCTGGCGCCGAGGAGAGGGGCCATCATCGAACCTGGGGAGGTGGGCAAAGTAGGCGACAGGGCTCGGACAGCCGGGACTTTGGCCTTGTCCCCTTCCCCAAGCGAGTGCAGAGGGTGGCACCCAGAAGGAGCAAGGGGACCGAATGGGCGGGGCGGGGGGGAAGGAAGGGGACTTATAAGGAAGAGGAGGAAAACCAGTCCAGTCGCTAAGCCAGCCCCAACAGCTTTAGGAAAATGACTCCGGAACACCCAGGGAGCGGTGGAAAAGGCCCCTTGCCGTGGGCTGAGGGTGAAGGTGGGGTTTAGCACTGGGCGCTGGGACCGATCTTCAAGGCCCCCGCCTCCTTAGGCCTCTGGTCGGCGCTTACCTCCCGCCCCCGGCCCGCGGGATGTGCAACCCCCTTCTCGGATCGCCTCCGGAGATGGCACCGGCTCGCGCTGCACCTGCACACACACCCCTGAAACACCAGCGCGCGCGCTCGCACACGCCTCCCTCGGCGCAGCGCCTCCTACCTGCCGCGGCGGCTCCGGGGACGCAGGCACCTCGCGGCTGCTGGAGCTGACGCTGGACCCGGAGCGCCGCGACCGCTTGCGCTGGCCAGAGATGCGCCCGGGAGGCCCTGGGTGGGGGCCCGAGCTCAGGCGCTCGGGATTCTGCCTACCCCGCCCCGCCCCACAGCCTCCGCCCATTGGAGGCCAGAGGCGTGGTCTCGGGAGCGGGCAGGGCTGCGCGCATGCGAGCTGGCGCTGCGCGGTGGGGCAGGCGCGCCGCGAGGCGGCCGTGGAGTGGCTACCGCTGGCCGAGCTGTGCCTGTGAGTCTCCCTCCTCCCTTCAGCAGTGGCCAAGCATCCCCGGAAGCTCTCCAGGGCGGAGCTCAGCTCGGCAGCCACCCGAGGGCTGGCTGCACAGCACGGGATAAGAACTGAGGGACCTACGCGTACCTGCAAGCCCTGCGGAGGGCTTATCGAGGAAGCCGGGTGTCTCTGGGTGTGGGTCTTGTACCGGGAGTCCCCGTGAGCCGAAGCAGGTTGGCCACGAGAAGGACTTCTTGAAGGGAGCACCCCTGCCTTGCACGTCTCCTACGTCCCATTCACCCCCAAGTTTTTGAGTGGAGTAGCGGGAACTCAGGCCCACCTTGTGAGACCAGGAGAGGGTGGGCGTTGTCAGAGGAGGAATGCTGGCTTCCTCCACCTGTCCTGAGCGCTTAGCTGTGCCCTGCATAACTAGATGGCTGCAGAAGAGGCCGGGATCCTGGGCTTACTTATGCCTGTGACTGTGGCTCTGTGGCTCCCAGAACACCCTGGAAGGCACCAAACCTGGATTCCTAGTGTGCAAAATGGGAACTGTAATACTTTCCCACGCGGGGCAGTTTGGGGAACTGCTGGAGAAGGTTTATTATGGTCGACCAAGTTGGCGCACAGTAGACCTGGGGTGAGCGTCCTGTCTGCATCTCTGAGGCAACAGAGCCTCTGATTATTCACCTGATCATGC